>CM026211.1:1574634-1604634 GCA_014839995.1 Xenentodon cancila | reverse complement strand
GCTTTACCCTCCTTCCCAATTTCCAAAGTCACCAGCTTCCAGAAACAACACTCCAAATCCTCTGTGACAAATTAACTACACAGTGATGGCAGCTATTGGATGGCTTAACCCCTCAGCATGCCATGGTGGCTGGTTCATTTGAATGACAGTATCTAGTTTTTGACTGCAGAAACAAACAGCCTTCCAAAAAAGTGAATTAGACAACAGCTTTTAACTTCAAAATGAAAAGCAAACCATGAAACTTCTGCAGAGGAACGTGTGCCCTTGTGTACACTATTCATTCAGCTTTGACCCATTACAAAAATGCAAAATCTCAAGCACAGAAAGAGATTAAAGTGTGGATCACCCTCAATACACCAGAGTGATCCCCTGAAACAGAGAGACACAAGGAGGCAGCCGAACACCTACCTTCACAGAAGCTCAGTGCTGAAGCCCTGTGGCAGAGCAGAAGCTGACGACAGATCAAGACTTTTCTCTTTTTTCTGCCCCCCGCCCCACTCTTGTGTTTCAAGCTTCAGGGTTGCTATGCTGAGAGAGGCATACGAACGGCGCTTTGAGAAGTCAGCATTTTATTATTTTGGCTCAGAGACTGAAGAGGGGGAGGCAGGGAGTCATGTAGAAGAGGGGACCGAGAGAAGTGGGGCATGCTCATCAGTCTTTCAATTAAAACTGGTCAAGCCGGGCAGAAAGAGACAGTCTGACATCTAGTGGTTTGATTGAGTTACACACTGGAACACAGCTATTTCTACAGCTCTGCTCTTCTTTTTAATTGATTTAAATTAAAATGCATCATGTATAACTGTGCAATAGAAACTTGATTTAATCACTCACATTTCCTCTGATTTTCTTAAACAACAAGTCCGTTTTGAAAAAGTAATTTTACTGATAATTCACTGATAATTCACTCACTCTTGATTGGTTGGAAGCTTGATAGATTTCCCCTTTGTAAACACAGAATAGCAAGAAAAACGATTTCTACAACCTTTAAGGCAAAAAAAAGAAAAAAAAAGAACAACAACCACCAAAACATTTGTCACAAAAGCTCAAATCAAACATTTGAAACTGCATCCCCCTGCGGAACATGTGCGGTGTGTGACAGGCTGAACACGGAGGCGGAGCACCAGGCCTGTCGTCCGTCATCGTTTTTAAGGTAATATATGTAGTTAGTTACTGTTCTCAGACAGAAAGTTGTAGCAGGCCAAAATCAGTGTCAACACAGAGGTGCATGGACTTTTTTGTCTTCCCTAGATTCTAGTCATTCCTTTGCTGTTTTTGCTTTGCGGTTTACTTTCTGGTCCTCGTTCATTTTCTCGCTTAATGAGCTTATGTGTTTGTGATTCCCCTATTTAACAACAGTTTTCTCTGATGCGTAATTTCACCAAAAATCTTTTCAAAAAATAAAAATGACATAGCAAAGTATTATTTCCCTGTATTGTTGACAGACAGACAGACAGACAGACAGACAGACAGACAGACAGACAGATAGATAGATAGATAGATAGATAGATAGATAGATAGATAGATAGATAGATAGATAGATAGATAGATAGATAGATAGATAGATAGATAGATAGATAGATAGATAGATAGACTCATCTGTGGCCACTAGGTGGCAGCAGAAAAACACTGACAAAAGGCGCTTTCATGACGGGAATCGCTTTGACCTGCTCTACACGAAAAGAGGAATAAAGGAACCATTTCTACAGGGATTTTTTTTTATTTGACACATATAAAATTTCGTTGTTGTACGGCCAAATCCTGACTGCTAACAGGTCCTAAAATACCACTCTTCCCATGCCTGTCATTTCAGGGAGGCTGTTACCTGACTGGCTTCCACCGGGCTCCATGGAGACGAGACCTCAGCCAAAACAAAAACAAACACAGCTGTGAAAAGTCTTTATTCAGTTTTAAAATCATGAACGAGGATGAACAGAAGAGTGCCTGAATGAAGGTTTTTGTGTTTATACACTGATATCATGTAACTCGTTTCACATTTAAGGCCATTTCGCCCCACAATCCTTTTGCCCCCACAGCCATTTAAAACACAGACATAGATGACTTCACATTACACCCAAATATCATAATTTATACTCTCAAAAAAAGTACACTAGTACCCCTGTATAGAAAAAATGTAGACTAAGTTAACGCCAACTATTTTTTTGTGCCAACAATAAAGTTTAGCTAATTATAGTACTGCAAATAATAAATAAATAAATAAATAAAAGGATCATGTAAATTATCTTGACAATGTGTGTCAAAAATCGTGTTCTGTGTGGGTTGTGTTTGAAGTTATATTACTTTCTGTCTTAGTTCCCCTTTAATTTGAAGTTTAGTTGAATCGTGTGACAGCAGAACTCGTCTGCATCCGCTTCATGAAACATTTCACTGGCTCGACACCATAAATAATTACACCAATGAAGATGTTCACACTTTTTTGAATTTTTAAGTCTGTGCCGTAACTTTAAATAAACGTGGGAATGTTTAGAAGTTTACAGGTAATAAATGCAATCAAATTCACACATTTATAGCAGCGGAGTACACAGAGGATGATGATGTGGTGAAACAACACCATCTAACCAAACCCACAGGACACTTACATTTTCAGTTTGACAACCAAAAACAAACAAACAAACAAACAAAATCCAGACTTGGCGGGTGTTTGAGTCACCGTGTGTCAAAACAAGTGGCCAGAATGTCCAAACATACTTTTTCAACCAGGGGTATTTCTTGGGTACATGCGCATGCCTGCGTGAGTGTTTCCAGTTAATGATGCATTTAACCAAGAAAGAGGGGGAAGTGGTCTCGAGTGAGCCAAGAAAAAACGGCAGACTCAGATGGGCAGAGCTAACACGGACATAAAAAGGAGAACAATAAAAGAAACATGTTCCATGCAAGACGGAAGAAAACTGGGGATGTACTCAAAATAAAAATAAGAATAATCTACCCGTCCCAGCAGTGTGTTTCTGTTCTGGTGGAAACAAGGAAGATATTCTTCTAAGACTGCAGTCTAGACATTTTAAAGTGGATAAAAACGCTTTTGTCTTCATGGACAGAAACTATATCTAAACATATCTAGATGGAAAAACCAGTGACCAATCATGGTTATGCTGATGAAACGCAGCTGTATTTGTCTATGAAGAGTCCAGGATGCAGAGCTGCCAATAAACACATAGAAATAAATGATGTCATTGGCAGTTTTAATAAGGTCTCAAGCAAAATAGAATTGGAATCGATTTCCTGTCCTCCGAAAGTTCACCAAGCACGACGCAATGAAACAGAACCATCAGCCAAACTTCAGGTGTCTTAAGGACATCAAGGACTGGATGTCCACTCATTTTCTTCTTCTGAACTCTGATAAAACAGAGGTTGTTGTTTGTGGTCCAAACACCTCAGGAAGGGATTAGATGGTGTTGTGATGTCCTCCAGTAAAACTGTGAGAAACCTTGGTGTTATATTCGATCAGGATTTGTCATTTAAACAGCAGATTAATCAGGTTTGTAAAAACGCGTTTTTCCACCTCCGTAATATCACAAAGATCAGGAGCATCCTCTCCCAGAGTGATGCTGGATAACTAATTCGTGCGTTCGTATCTTCTAGACTAGATTACTGTAACGTGTTGTTGGCTGGATGTCCAAGTAATTCTCTGAAGATCCTCCAGCTGATCCAAAATGCAGCAGCGCGAGTGCTGACAGGAACCAACCGGAGACCACGTCCCTCCTGTGTCCCCGCTTCCCGCCATCGGCTCCCCGGAAAACTCAGAACCCAAGTCAACATTTTATTACTTACGTATAAAGTCCAAAATGGCCTAGCGCCACGATATTTGCAAGACCTGATAGCGCCGTTGTTTATGTGGTAATTGCTCGGGGGTCATGTCCTGGGTCTCTGAAAAGCACTTTATAAATAAAATTTAATAAATTGAATAAAATTAGTTGTGACCCCAAGTTCAGCCTTAGCTTTTTTTTTTCTTGTTACATTTTTTAGTCCAGCTAAACAAAGATAAATCACCTCTTGTTTAACTTAAGCTATGACAGAAATGTTCCTCATTTAGGAAAATAAGTTCTTACATCAAGAAAAGCTTAACAAGAAGATGTTGCCCTCGTGTATGTGAACACATCCGCAGCCTGTTACATTTGCTTAGGCGTTTCCAGGATTTGAAACTAAAACTTTGTTAAAATCACGTCAATTAACTTGAGTGTCCGAACGCAAGAGCAAAGTATAATCCTCTAATTCTGTAAGTCTAACTTTCAGCTCCGCTCCATTCCACAAACACTTTTGTACGCAGATTTGAAGAGAAATCCTTTTTCTCCTGCTCGAGATACAGGCAGGCTTGTTTTGTTATTACTTTTTGTTTGTTTCTGCTGAGCGAATTAAGAATTATGAAGAACGAGTATGAGTCAAATCAGTTTACTGTTTTAACTTTGAACAAGAAAACAATGAGTAATCAATAACAAGTCATGTGGCTTTAACTAAAATAACATTTTTTTTAGAAAGCTATTAATTCAAGGTTATTAAAGAAAATTACTAATATATTTATTTGTACACAAATATTGACACATAGTGTTACAAATCCTGGAGTTGCCTACATTATTCCTACATACTGTGACCTCACAGTGTTTGTAGAAACCACCTATGACAGTAAGCGCTATTTCAGATTCGACTGAAAGCATGTGGGTCTGTCTCCGTGATGTGCACGTCCATTTTATCATCAAAACCTCATATTTTCTGTTCTTTCTTACTGTTCCGCTTTCCCGTCACACGTCAGCATGGTTTCCTCCTACACACTGGAAAAAATGAGAAGACAGATACGCTCCTCATTCACTGAATTTGGGTTAGAAAGAGAGAATAGACACACGTAAAACCAATTACCTGATGTTACTTATCAGTGGTCCTATTTCGTTAACTGTCTTACGGAGATTTACAAACCTTTTTTTCTTTTTTCAGTTCATTAAAGTTCTCGCGAAATATGCGATGGTTCTTGGTGAGCCACCAGGGGGAGCAGCGATCTGCCGGGACGCGTCACTGCAGTGACGCAGGTCTGCGCGGCTCTTCCGTTTGTGCGCTACGTGCACATCGTGATCTCAGGAAGAAAACAGTGTTGTTTTCAGTCTGCACGCAGTCCATGTCCTTCACGTACTGCTCCACGTTTTCTCCTTGACACCAGATACTGTTTCTTTATTTCATATTTCATTGCTGCATTTGCCGTCTCTTTCACCTCCTTGCATACATTTTAGTTTTGCTTTCTCTGTGTTGCACTCAGGGCTGCATGTTTGCATCAAAGGTGCTATGTAAATAAAGCTGAATGAAGGCTGGCATCAGACCACACAAGTAGCTTTCAGCAGTACAGACTAGTCAAAGCTCGCCCAAACCTGCTTGTCTGCTCCTCTGGCCGACATGAAAGGTCGCACTGCTGCAGTCATCTGTGGCAGGAAGTGGGCTATTTACTCACACATATTAAAATTCCATTTTAAAAAAGTACATTTAAGTAAGAGAGCAATTACGATCATCTCAGTGAGACGGGATGATGTGTCACAGCTTAACTATATGTCAGGTATAAAGTAATAAAAGCATAAATGTGGTAAAGGTTCATTGTAGTTTAAGTTTGACAAGAAGATAATGTATCAGGGTGAGGTGCATCGATTGATGTTAGAGACAAGACAGTTGAGTGAGCTGATAGTTTTAGGTAAATTCCACGAGGACATTTTTAAAGGTTCCAATCTTACATCTTTTGAATTTGCTCGTCTTTAAAAGAAGATTAACCTACAAGATGGAAAATACCAAAGTGAACTCCAGGAAATGATTTTGTGACAGCCTCTTTTGCATAGAGTGGGTGTATAAAGTCAAAATTTCCTGTTAGATACTTGAGTAAATATAAGGATTCAAAAAAAGGCTAATTTAGATTTTTCTTAGATACTGGCCCCCGAAAATCCGTCAGCATGCACCGTAACAAGCTTTTGTACATTTCACATTTCGTTCACATCAACGAAGGGCAACTGGAAGCGCGTTGGGAGAGTTTCGATATTGTGGTGCACTTGCTTCGCTCATTAACACTGTAGCTATCATTTCTTTATTTATGAGTTGCTGAGATGAGCTGACCCTTGCTCGTCACACCTACACTCATGTGTTTTGACTATCTAATCTCTCATTTACAGAGTCGGAACTTCTATATAAGTGCATCCTGGATGATAAGCAAAGAAGCTTGCTGACTGTGACTGGAGCTTCAGTTAATGGCCAAGAATTCCAAGTATGTTATCTACTTAACTGCGTTCACAATGGTTCTGCTTGACATTCGGCACAAGCAGTCACTTATGAACATATTTGCGTTTAGTCATTTTGCAGACTCTATTATATAAGTGACTTACAAGTGAAGAATGATGTTCAAGTTTCAAATGCAAGAAATAGAAATGGGAGGAAAGCAGTGCCGAAACAGTCTTAACCGAAGGAACAGTGCAGCATTGTTTGGCTGTAAGGACGTCGTCCCGAGCTCGAACCTGGTCTGAAGTCAGAGTTAGAGAAGCATTGTTATCGATTACATCTTAGCCCTTCACAGGCTTCACTTTACAGACCATAAATGTCATCATATGTGTTATATCTTTTACCAATGTCTTTCAGTTCTTCAATTTGGCCACAGTTGTGGATGCATAAATAACTGTGTTTGTTGACGTTTTGGTTGGAAACGTAAAAGACTGGTGAGCGCTTTAAGCCAACAGCTTTTTCAGCTCACACCCAGCATTTTTAGGTGTGTTCTGTTTTGAAGAATTAGTCAGCTATTGTCAGTCTCCGTGGAGACTTGTTTCTGAGGGTGTGTCAGTCTTGATTAATGTGATCTAAATGTTCACTGAGACTGAGGTTGTTGTTTCACACTCTACTTTCTACTTGAAGTCTCTACTTTGCACATTGGTACATATGTTTTATTTCATTGCTTCTTCTCCAATAAAACATTCATTTGACCTTATTAGGGGGCTTAATATGGACGTATTCCTCTGTCTTTGCTTAATCCTTAATAGAGACATAGTGTAGCCATGGATACTTCCATGGCAGGAAGTATCTTCCTGACCATTCACGTGCTACATCTGTTAAATGCTAAGAAAAAGTGTTTTTTTTACCTTTTATCTCAGAATTAAAGGTTTGGACGAACAGTGACGTTTTCCACTAAAGCATTTACATCATACTGATCACCAATATGTGGAATGGGTTGTGAATTCGGCTGAAAGCGTGGTTTAGGAGGTTTCATTTAAAAAAGAATCTGGGATGACGTAAATTCCAGCCAACTTTTTAGTTGTCATGGTCAAGGTCTGCGGCCTAGGGTTTACTTCTTTAAGCTGTGGGTTTTGTTTTTTGAATTGCTCTGTATAGTTTTCTTTACTTCTGCTTTCATTTTGTAGCATTGAACTTATTTGGTTTTACTTCCTGCATTCAGTTCCCACCTGTGTGTAGATGTGTAGTTGCAGCACAGGTGTGTTTCATCAGTTAAACATTGAACAAATCCTTTCTGGTTGTGAATTTGCATGCTGTTTTTGGTGGTTTGCATTGTATTTGAGTATATGTTTAAACCATTTTGGATTTCGCTGTCTCAGCACAGACTTCATTTAGGCCATCTCTTTAACTCACTGCAGACAAAAGGTGCAAAGTAGAAAGAAAATTAAAAAGATGACGTGAAAACCTGAATGAAATTATTGCATTATGAAGGATAATCTGGTGTCAAATCTCAAGGCTTTTTTTTTTTTTTTTTTTTTCAAGTGCAGTTGAAAAGCAAAGCCACATGACGGCGAAAAAGCCTCTAGACAGTTTGTGATGAGGAAAAAATGTTATTACTCAAGCGACTGTGAGGAATTGGTGTGGGTGTACGTCTGGAATGTTGAAGAGGTAAACACTCCGAAGAACACAGATGTTAGGACATGTTGAGGCGTACACAGTTTCACTTTGTCATCCTTCCTGTTACATATAGTGAACAGAATCTGCCTTGGATGGCTTCATTCTGGTGAAATGGGAGGTAGTGTTTTTTTAAGAGTAAATTAGATGGTTGTTTTGTTTTTTTTATCATGATTTATAACTCTTAGCTAAATTCTTGGAAACGTGGATAACCAGAGACATAATAATCTCAAGTGACTTTTAGGACTGTAATCCTGGACAAACTAGACTGTTTAGCCAGACTTTCAAGACCAAACAATGGTTGTAACTATTCCACAGTGATGATTCTACAATCACATGATCTCACACAAACTTACATGATCAAATGTGACTATTCAGGAAAAAACACTATAATGCCCCAGTTGTGGTTTGTCCTGGATGGAACATACTAAAGGCCCTCATTCAGCCTTAATTCTACAAACTGGTTCTAATGTCCGGCTGTATTTGTCGCGGTCTTCAGAAACCAATGGGTCATGTGACCGAACGCTTTAATCATTGTACAGTGTATGATTCTGGAGACAGGTTTTGAAGCCCGTTTTTCTTTGTATGAGGCGCGGTCATGTTTCCCAGCAAGCCAACAGGAACACGCCCGCTGTTGTCGCTGGATGATGAACACGTGTTTAACGCACATTGGGTCATATAAACGCAAGGCGTGTTATTTACAACTTGAAGGCGAGTGGGAGGCGTTACCCGCATAACATAATGTGTGTGGGTGTGTGGGCGTGTAGAACGACGTATTATCCCTACATTAGTAGGATGAAATACGTCGCCAGACAAGTGTCATTTTCAAAACAAGGGAAAAAAGTTGCAAAGACATCAATCTGATTGTAAATACAAGCGTACATTCATTTAGAACAGGATATCATTATTTACGTCTAATTAATGTAATGTAGTAAGTATTCAATAACACTGGACTGTCCAATAGTCAGACAGAATTGTGTCATAAAAAAAGGATCAACAAAAAAAAGTTAATTTGCAGTTCTAAGCATATATATTGTATTTTATCTCTCCCACCACTTTATTCCCTTCTCTTACAGCATCCATTACAATTATAAACAAATGGAAAATTAGGCAATGGAATCAATTAGTGACTTAGGACAGTCAACAGCAACCTTTCTTGCTGAGAAGCTGGCAACACCACCTTCAGAGGAACAGCAAATGCAGCAAGATGTGAAAATAATGCAGCTTTGCGACCAAAGTGGTTCCAGTGCTAGTGCCAGACTTAGCACCAGTTTTTTGCTTTTCAACCACTGGCTTTGATTTGAAGCGTTAATTCAGTGCCAAGAAAACTGGTACAATGTTGGCTGCAAAATGTTGCCAGGCCGCATGCAAGAGCGGCTACATCGCCAATTATTGTAACCAACCAAAACTCTGCAACCGTCATATTTAAACAGCCTGTAAGTTTAAAACATAAATCACCAGGAAAATTTGGGTGCACTCTTGCTGATTTAACCACGCAATCAAAAACGTGTACAAAAACGTGTACTATACATGTGACTCTGACCAGATTTACTTTCATCCTGAAATGTAAACGCTGTTGATTGCGGAAAGTTGCATTGAGTCAATTCTGGAGTCCAAACAAGATTTTTAGGGCCAGGATCAGTGTCTGCACATACCAAAATGAAATGTTGTTGTCAAAGTCAAAACTAAATAGCACATTTTCAGACTTAAGTGGTCCAAATCTGACAGGGTTGGGCTTCAACGCATTTCAGTTGGTGATCACTTCAGTTGCCTACATATATGGTTCCAAGGACACAAAAACTATTTGATTTCATAATAAATGCCCTTTAACAGTGAAGTTGCCCCTTTTCTGCTCCCAGACACCACAGTTCAAGAAGTCTAGTATCCGTCCTTGAAGAATTGTAACTGTAACTGAGTTCTTGTTCTCAACTCATGTCTCAATAAGCAGACATTTGCTCATGGGTAACCAAACTGATGAGGAAACATCTGTTTGCATAAGAATAGGTTGTATTTCTTGTAAAACATGTCCAAGCAAGAACTGATTATATCAAAGATTGCCACCATAATCAATACCATTTATCTTAAGATGTGAACAATCCTAATCAATTCCATGAAAATGTCATCTCTATGTCATAGTGCATTTGTTGTGTAATAACAGGCAATCTTTTCATTTGGACTTTTTGCAAGTTGTGCAATTTGTTGTTTTGTGCCCTGCTTGAACCAGTTGGGAGGTTGTTACAATACCGGAGGACATTGCATTATTTTCTGGTGATTTCCTCAACCTTAAGACAAGTCTTCAGGTATAAAACATAACATTTTCTAACATAAACATCCAAACCACTAAAACTGTGAACGGCAATTCCAGATTATCCCAAGTGCTTGCTGTGGTAGTGGGGTTTGATGAAGCTGAATGAGCGAAAAGCTGAATGGAGCTAGACGGGGAGGCATCCACAGTTCACGGTCACATGGCAGATCACGTTTCCTTTGTCTCTGAATGCCGTGGCCTGCTTTGTGGAAAGAGGGGATCCGATTTCCCCCTTCTTTGATGTCTCCTCCTCCCACGCTTCCACGCCTCCTCTCTTTTCAGGCACCCTCCCGCCATCCCAGCCAGACTAACAGACAAAAACACATTTGCCTTCTGCTGACGAGAAACCCGACACAAGGCTGCATCTGGTTGATGGAGCCTGGCAAAGAGCCTGAATAGCTCATCGAATGAGTGAGTGCATGTGGAAAACATTTAGGAAGAAATGTGCAATAGGCCAGAAGCCAAAACCGAAGGCAACAGGAGCTTTGTCCCCACAAATAAAAAACAGTATTGAAAGTGTTCTACACAAGTAGCCCACACTTTTTAAGGTGCATTACCACAGTGCAGAATGTAAGCCTTTCAAATAAAATAGAATCAAATATTCCTCTTTTATCGATATGGAAACATTTTGTGTATAATGCTGATAAAGAAAAATAAAAACCTTGAAGTCTCAGCCAGTTCCTTTCCAGCTTTGGCAATGCTGACCTCTAATATTGTTCCTTTACATTAACACTTTCATCAAAATTTTATTTGAAAAAATAAAAGATGCAAAAGTAATACATATGATGGCATTTGCCTACATTAATCACAAAGTCATACATTTTTGAGGCCAGAATCCAAAGTATATGACAAAGCAGGCACGAATGCTTTCAATGTTCAAAGATGAATCTAAAAAAATGACAAGAACCTTTTATGTATATTACAAAATGCTACAGTTCATGAAAATGTAATACAACATATACCAACTGTCACACATGGCGGGGGAAGGTTGATGACTTAGGCTTGTTCGCATCCACAGGACCTGGGGACCACAAATTCAAGTTAAATCATGGAAAGGAACAATGATCCCAAGCATGCAGAGAATCTAAAACTTTGACATAAAAAGCCATTTTTAACTGCTGTGTTTGTTTTTTTCACCATGCTGTACAGTACAGTTTAGTTTACAGTTTTCTATGATCCAAAGCTCGATAAGGCTGCCAAAGCTTGTGGTACAGTACGTTTGAGGTGGAGCTGAAAACACTGCAGTCTGTTGGGTCAACAAACAATCGCCTGTTCCCCATAACATGGAGATAAACAGTAGATGCACCATTTTTAGGTCTTCTTTCTGAACGGTACAGCTCAGAGGAAACGTGGCGTAAGTAAGATGTGCCTCAACAAAATGCCACAGTTTAGTTCATCCAACCAAGAGACATTGAATCAATACAAATCAATTGCATACAAAGCTAAATTAGACAGGCCATTGTTGTAAAGAAGTGCTGGCCAAGACGCCTCTGCAGTGACGTGATCTCCCTGTGTAATATGTCCTGTGGTCTTGTTTGGGAACTTCCTGGAATTTAGCGGAGGAAACACTGGACCACCCTTGATATAAGAAAATGAGACTTCGTTCCCACAATTCTTTGCAGCTGCAAACTGTTCACTTATGTTCCTGTAGTAAATACCATTTGCTCATTTAAATAAATATAAGAGGGTTCATAATAAATGGCCAAAGCCAAATAAACAAATAGATAATTACATTTTTTTTTAATGTTTAACTTTTTAAAGCTTTAAAGCTGTTATTCTGACAGTTTAGCCATTTTCTTTCTTGGAGGAGGGCAACTTTTCTTTGGTTCTGGTCCTCTGGCTTAATATTTCTTTAGACCTTTTACATTGAGAAAAAGCTTTGTAAAGTTGGATAATGCTAAAGATTTTGAGGGGCAGGGGGTGCTCTTTAACAGGAGCAAAGTGCATGTTGTTGTTTTTTGATACCCGTCATGCACATGCGATCCATCAAGGCCTTTGTGTGAGTTCATGGAAAGTTCTGCTTCCACCCTATTGTTTTATCTGCAGGATACTGGCACTGCGAGGAATCACAAACTGTTTATGTATGTATCGTAGGAAATGTTACATGATAGTTGTTATATGTTTTATTTACCCTTTGTCTGTGTGGCCACATTAGAAAGTAAAAGCCTTAATTAAATCTGCCTATTAAATATTCTAATAAACCACTAAAAACCTCATGTCTATACCTGTTATATTTCAGGAAAGCTTATTTATATATCTATTTATTTTATTTCAAATGACCAGGTTCCACAACCCTGAGCAAACCATCGCTGTTTAGCTGGCTTGTGTTTTGCATAGCATAATATTTACATTGAGCATGTGACCTAAATTTCCATATGGCCCATCTATTGGGGGGGGCTGTGGGATAATCCATCTTCAACATTGCTGGGCATTTCCTTCTAATTTATACAGCAAAACATCATGTGGTATTTAAAGCATCCCTTTGATTGCATTGTTGTGGGGGCTTCTGTTGTCAGTAACGGTGCCCCCCCCAAACCTTTCCAGGGTCCACCAGCCAGACTGCTGAGGTCAAGGGGGCCCCTTCCCGCACATAGCCATGTAGTGACTGAGGCTGCCTCTTTCCTGCAGCCCGGCTGATGTCAGGGTCCAGGAATGTGGAAAACAGAGCACACTGGGGGGCCTTGTTCTGCCACTCTGATTAGTCCTTGGGAAGGGATCCAAACCACATGCCACACACACAGCCTGAAAGGGAGCGAGGGGGCCAGCTGCAGGGGCCTGAGAACGCCTGCCCACTCGCTGCTCCTCGCTGCTCCAATAAGAGAGGGAGTACTAGAAAGTTTCTTTTTTTTTTTGGGCAAGACAGAGGACAAAAACAAAGGAGCAAGATCTCTTGGTATAAGACTATGTGACTATATGGCATAAGACTAGGGTACTATGTCAAGAATGGCGTGTGCAGATCAGACCTAGATGATGACTCCTGAATCGTAGGCTGTGACAGATATTGGCATGAAGAATACATCGCCATGTGCTGATCGTAAATATTAAACTGAACAAGAAAAAACAAAAGACTCCTTAGTGGCAGCTTTTAAATGTGCCAAAAATACTTTAAAGTAGGGGAAAGTGTTCTTGGTCACACCTTGTGTCTGTGTTAGTTGTTTTGTTTTGGATTGTCTCTTAAAACTAATAATAAAATCTTTTTTATGTGGACGATGGACTCGCTTCTGTGCCCAGCGAAGAGGAAGACATTGAGCTCTTGGAACACGCTAGAAGGATGATGTCAAATATCAGGCTTCATAATATAGCCTCCAACTGCCCACAGATAACGAATGCTTTCCCACCAGAGAACAGAGCCAATGACCTCAAGAACTTAGACCTGAGTGCTGATCCTCTGCCACTTCAGAGAAGCCTTGGGGTGGGTTGAAACTTACAGACGGACAGCTTCACATTTCAAGTGACACCAGTTGGCAAGCCCTTCACATGGAGGGGAATTATTTCTTTTATCAGCAGTCTGTACGATCCCTTGGTTTTGTTGCTCCTGTTGTGATTCAAGGGAAATCATTATACAGGGAAATCACCTAGAAGCAGCAGGAATGGGACGAACCTCTTCCAGCAGACAGGGAAGTGCACTGGAGGACGTGGACTGACTCAGTCAGCGAGCTTGAGCATCTCCAGATACTCAGAACTGTGTGCACATAGAACTATGTGCAGGCACCTTAGCAGTCGAACTCGCCGAACTGATTACAGAGAAGAGCGACATTGATCTACACAGACTAATATTCTACACAGATAGTAGAATCATCCTAGGATACATTCACAACATCAATCGCCAAACAGTGACCAGGATTAGAAACCACCAGATCAGTGGCATCATGTCAGCACTGAACAGAATCCATTAGATCAAGGAACCAGGTGCATTCAGGCAGCTCACCTACAGTACAGCATTTGGGTATCAAGGTCCTGACAGAATCCTTTGAGCTCATAAAGCCATTGTTAGGGTCACATAGATTTGATCGTTTCTCAAGTTGGAAATCACTTGTGAGAGCAATGAAAATGAAACATCACATCTTGCCACACAAGAGGCCACAGTGCTGAAAGTAAAAGATGGGCTGTAATGTTTACTTGCCTGAGCACCAGGGCCGTGCATAGGGAAGTTGTGGAGTCAATGTTGACTTCAAACTATATCATTGCTTTGCGTTGACTCTTGTAAATCAGAGGACCAGTGAAAAACCTCCGGTCAGATCACTAATTTCATGTGCGCTTGTAGGGAGCTGAAGAATAAAATAACTGACCCAGAGGTTAAAGAGTTCTTTCAGGATCAAGGTGGTACATGGACATTTATCACACCCCATTCATATCACATGGGCAGAGTGTGGGAACGGATGATTGGTGCTGTGCGACACATTTGTGATCATTTGCTGCTGAACTCCTCAACTACTCGTCTTTCACATGAGGTGTTGACCACTCTTATGGCTGAGGTCATGGCTACAATGAATGCCAGACCATTGGTTCCTGTTTCGACGAATCCTAAAACTTCTGAGGTTCTGTCACCTGCACAGCTACTGACCCAAAAGCCAGTTCTGTGTGAGTACCACCTGGGGATTTTGAACTCAAAGACCTCTATACAAGCCAATGGGGACAGGTTCAAGCTCTTTCAGATTCCTTCTTGAAGAAATGGAAGCAAGAATACCATGCAACATTGCAAACAAGAAGAATATGGCAGGGTGACAAGCGAAATGTATCAGGCCTGTCAAATGGGAAATCCCATCAACAGAAGAGACAGCTGCACTGATCAGAAAGATGGTCACCTATCTTTATATCTTTATAGAATAACATTTGATAAGATTCTGGGAAAAAAGGAGTGGGGACTTTTTATAGCTGAACATGGTTTTATGCCAGATTGAACAAAGCAGCAGAATGAAAGAGAAAGGGAGGATGAAAGTGAAAGGAGGGGACAGTTAAAGCAACAACAAAGGGTTGGCTCATTTTGAATCTCTGGCAAAACCCAATGATGAAAGGCTTGAGAGAAAACAAAATGTTCTTGATCCAAATTCAAATGATGCAAATATCTGAACAAGATCAGAAAAGCCCTGGAGGCTGAAAGAAGGCAGAAGTCAGACCAGCCTTGTTGGGAGGGAAAATAATTACACACTCTTGCAAAGAATTGTGTCTCCCGATAAAGAGAATGACAACAAATAAGCACTGAAACCTTGTACGGTTAAAGTACGCTGATAAAAGGACAGACAATAGGAAAATGTGTGCACCTTATTTAGAGAATTCAGTAGGAAGACACATAATTATATCACATCTAAAATAGAATGTCTATGAATACTCGGTTGTCAGCTATATTCAGTTTGACCAAAGCAAGGCAAGTGGGTTTTTCTTTTTGAGTAAACTCCTAAAAACTACAGTCTTTCAAATAAAAGCACAAGGACATGTTCAGACTGTTGTATTGTGTTTGTCACCTTGTCAAACAAAGGCAAATATTTAAAAAAAACTAGCTCAGAGTACATGAAAGCGTTACACAATGCTGAGGCCCAAAGGTCTCACTCAGCTTGATGCATGCACTTGAATGCCTGCTGTACTCTCCACAAAAAAAGATTTCAGTAGGGGCATCAGAGGACCTCCAGGACTGATGATGAGAGATTCAATTCATCCACCCATTATCTAAATCCACATATTCCTATTCAGGACCAAGAAGGGTCTATCACAGGGCCACTTATAGACCAACAACCACTCACATAGCCATTTTAGACTCACCGATTAACAGACGTGCATGTTCTTGGACTGTGGTAGGAAGCCAGAGTACCTGAAGGAAACCCACACAAGCACATGAAAACACCACACAGGAACTCCCCTGCTGGGGAATCAAACCAGGAGCCATCTTGCTGTGAGGCAACAGTGCTGACCACCACGCCAGCGTGCTACATGGCATGGCTTGGCATGTCGTGGTTTAGCAGGAAGGTTTCTGCTTTGAATTATGGAGGGGCCTTACTTTTTGTGGAGTTTGCACAATATCCCCATGCCTTTGTGGGTTTTCTTTGGATGCTCCAGCATCCTCCCACAGTGACTTGTGATTATAGTTGACCACAGGAATGAGCATTTGATGAGGCATCAGTCTTGTTTATCACTGTCAGGCCCTGTAGTGGATTGGCGACCTGTCTAGGTGCGCCCTGCCTCTCACCCTATGACTCCTGAGAAAAGCTCAAGCCCTCTATAGTACTAAAAAAGATGAGGCGGGTATGTTTGCTTAAGCAAGAGACAGATTTATTATAAAAACCTCACTTTTTGCATATGTTGCTTTTTCAGAGTGGAAAAATGTCAAACTTTTTCACTTAAATCTTTTTTCTTTTTTTTTACAAGGTTCTCCATTTGTTATATGTTGCTTCTCAATTACCAGGTGAGTGTCGGGTTGTTTGCCCACACATGTTCTTTTATTTAGCAGGCAATATCTGTTATTAAACTTTAATAATTGCAGTAGTCCAGGCCTTAAGAAGTCACATGACTCAACAGAATACCACATGTGAAAATCCCCAGCCATTTCTTATAGCGATAAATATTGTTTATAACTATGTTGTATAGTACTAAAGGCTACACCTGTAGGAACTTTACCATCCCAGAAGACACAGACAAAGAAGAAAGAGAAATATACAAAAACTAATAAAAATATTGTTTGAGCTGCAATGCAAGTAAAAAAAACCCACATGGACGCTGTTTTGAGGTTTTTCATGATGTAAATAGAAACCTTCAGGGATCCCTCCAGATATCCTGACTGAGAGTGACGGTTCTGAGCTGTGTAAGTATACAGTATATATGTGTTTAACTGAGGCAGAGATGCCCAGCAGCACTTGTCCAGAACTTCTTGTCTTGCTCTTGTTCCCAATTCTCATCAGCTGACGTTGGAATCCAGACTGTTTTTCTTCATTCTCACGTATTTCCCTTGTTATTGTAAGGCCCGCTCACGTCAGACAGGATTGCATTTGGCTCTTATATAAGCCCCTCACAAGTCCAGACATGTACTTTTAACCAGTTATTTCAGTTCATGCCGATGTTTTTCAGGACAAGATGTTCCTGTCAACTGACGCAGCATTTATGTGGAATGTCAGGCAGCAGCAAAACAAACTTCAGCTCTGCACATCTTCACTGAAAACTGTGCACAGGCAGTTTCAGCACTTGCAACCACGCTGTAAGACAAAGCATGATGACACCCCCCGCCACCCTTATCTCAACATTTTTTCTATCCATAAAATCTGGATATCAGTTGTCCTACGAGATTGAATGTAATTGTCATTAAGTTCTGAAGACGTTTATTAAAGACGTTTATTCAAGTTTTTTTCAGCAGTGACATGAAGAGGTAAAGGTATGAGGTTCCCACTGCTCAGTGTTAGAAATGGAAGGCGAAGAGAGGATCAGCACGAAAACAGAGAGCTGTGAGCTTATGAACATCACATAAGACACTTCGTAGTCTTTTATTAGTGCAATTTTTTATTTTTCTTATTATTTTAATGTAGCAGGATATGTTCTGTTTCTCATTTCTTTGTTTAATCAACTCTTTATGTATTTGGATGCTCATTTTACTCACATTAGATGCACAACATTTAAACTTCAACACCAGAATGGAAAAATTCATCCAAACATTCTACTGGAAGGGAATTTTACCAGCCAAATACCATAAAATATGTCTTGTATTCTGATGTTAACCAATCGCTCATCTACAAATGCCTCTACTTATTCTACAAGACATATTGTACGTACAAGGTCATAGTGGTGCTTCATGGGCAAATTCTACAAAACTGGAAATGGAGAAAAAAAGAAGCTAAAAACAGCCTTGCAATAAAGCTTTTATCATTTTAAACAGTCTTCCCAAAGCTGAATACAGGGGACATTATGTACATATCAGTGGATGCTACAAAAAGACCTGCATATGTGGGAACGTTAACTCTTTTCTCTACTTTTGGAAAAGTAAATCCGGGGAAATGGCAAACCAGTCATTTGTATAGTTTTACACATAAGGTGATTTTTTTCTTTTCTTTTCTTTTCTTTTCTTTTCTTTTCTTTTCTTTTCTTTTCTTTTCTTTTCTTTTCTTTTCTTTTCTTTTCTTTTGCTCTGTAATATCTTTTTTCTTTTGGTCTGGTTCCAGACCAGTCGAGGAACGCTGAAATCCAGAACTGCACACCTACAAAGTGGCATCATGTCCCATAAGTTTCATTTGTTAAGAGCTAATTAGCAAATATTACACCACCAGCATCCTAAACTAACGCAATCGTGTCGTAAAGGCTTAAATTCTTGTAACATATGGCTCATAGCACTGAAAGCCTGAGTCTACATTTGTTTTAACGCAATCTTTCTTTGTAACTTACGTTAAAGTACTTTATTTAAGTTTTTGTCTTAATCCCCTTTGTTCAACAATGTTTTAAAAAGATATAATCTATAAAAGTTATCCTTTTACTTCTGTTTCAAACTGAAACAGTCTTCAGTCGTCAGCGATGGCATCATCTGCTTCTTACAGGCGATCTCATCAGAGACAACAGAACCCTATAGGTTGAGTAATGGTGCTCATGTGGATAACAAAAGTAGGCCAATGAAGTTTTAAAAGCCACCCTCAGACATTCTGGTTCCACCTAAATGATGCAATCCTTTATTATATACGGCTTACAGTCTGAGAAGACTACTGTTAAAAATTGCATGTAAACAGCACTTAAGGGGACGTTAAGTATAGTGGGTTTGTGATTGGTTGACGCAACAGGAGAGCTCTTCAGAGGTTTGGAAAAAAAAACAACACAAAACACTAAAACAAAAAAACCATTTGTCTTTATTTCATTGAAATCCAACCAAAATCCCTTCTATAATCCACCAGACTCCCCGGAGACATTCAACAACTGTAGAGGAGGTGGGGGCAACACCGCCCACAAGCTTTTGGTTGCATTGAAAGCAGTTGTGGCTGCAGAAAAAGGCCCTTTGGGCGACGTGTCTGATTCCAAAATCATAGCTTAAGGATGCACGGAGGGATTTAAAAGAGGTGAGGGTTTACACTACATGTACAACACGGTGGATGGTGTCAAAGTCAGAATACAGCCTCATTTGCATTTGTATAGGCACATCCAAAAATCCCAAAGGGCTGAAGACTTTTATTCCAGAATGAGACATCAGCCTCCACACATGTGAAAGTAAAAGCACAATCTGTGACCCAAATGCTTGATACCCTTCGGAGAAAATGTACAGTTGATCCCAAATAATCACCAACGGGCTTCACAGTATCGACACAAATACAAAACTCCACTATATTTTAAATACACATGGTTGCAAGTGCTTATCCAACTTCTGAAAATAACGACTTTATCCTCATCACCTGCCTTTGACTGAATAATTCATTCTGAATTCAACTTAAAAGAAAATGTTAATTTCAGTATTACACCATAACTCTATCTTAAGACTAACTTTTCATTATTATGCCACTGCACTGTCACTCACAATCTTGATTGTTTTTAAAAACACATTAAATTGCCTTGTTGCTGAAATGTGCTATACAAATAAACTTGCCTTGCCTTGCTTTACTAGTTTATTTGTTTAGAGAGACTAGAAAAAAAAAGTTTTGTTTTGTTGTTTAATAGTATAATCACAGAATACATTGTACAGGAGAATACTTTCATGTTAAGATGTTTGGTCTTGTTATGTCTTGAAGCGTACCGATTGGCTGTGTTACCAGAAAAACAAGCATGTTCACTCGATCATTCACACAGTCAGGGTTTCAACGCTCCACAAGTTTTTATTTATTTCATTTATAAAGCATCGTTAAAGCTTATATGGTTTAACTTCTGCATCAAAACATCTGCAGAATTTTACTATTTACAATAGTTGATAATTTATGTAGAATAAATATGTGGCATGAAATTATACATTTGCTAACGTGATTTTGTTGTCACATAAATCTAACTTCAGACAGATAATACTTAAATCACCAAAAAATATGGGAGAAATAAGTTTTCAATTAACAAAATACATCTTTAAAAAAGGGTAAAGTTTTCCATGACACAGAAATGACTTAGATGTAAAGCGCTGAAGTTTCAGGTTTACAAACACTTCACCCAAATACATTTAAACCAATAACAATTTTTCATTTCTTAAACCTTGCAGACCTTTTTTTTCATTACGTGAAATATAAAAATTAAAGTGCAAAGAAAGTTATGAAAGAAAGCTTCTTCGTTTAGCTTTTTTTTTACATTTAAGCTGTTTTCCATCAGAAAATTATGCACAACAGAACCTTTTACTGCGTACGGTGGCACTGCCTCTAAATTTGTCAGGTAATCCTGCATAAGCCTCTCACAAGAACTTGAAGCTGTTTTAGCCTCTTTGTCCTGACATAACAGGTTTAACTGAATTAGCTTTCTCTATGCACAGGGGCTCTGAACAATTTTTCCATTGTATGCTTTAATGTTTCACACACACACACTCAATTCATCCAAATCAAGTCTTTCAGATCCCACCTCTTGCTCATTATATCAGGTGTTCTCCAGGGCTCTGTCCTAGAGCCTCTTCTCTACATTTTCTACCTTTTTCCCCTATGCAATATTTTTCACAAATTCAATATCCATTTCCACTGTGTCACAAATAAAACCCAGCTCTACCTTTCCAGCAAATCAAATTCCTCACTCTCACTTATATGAAATAAAATCCTGGTTCATCTCAAATGTCCTGAAGCTAAACGGTAAGAAAACAGAAAACTTTCTCAATCGAACCAAATCTACATTATCCAAAGTTAACAGTCTTTCCCTTCCAGCGTATGTGTAAAAATGATTTTTTGTCGTAGAGGTATTTCTGTCCAGTCACTGGTATCTTTTCATCAGTCCGTAGCGCAAACTATTGTCAATAGATGCAAAAAGAGGAGCTCTGTCAAAACCTCTGCTTCAACAGAACTGGATCTCTACTGTTTTTTTGACAAAACAGACAAGTGCTAGAAGAAGAGACTATTAACTCTCCTCCTTTGCATCTATTGATAGTAATTTGTATGACAACAGTAATGAAGTTGTATGGACCTAAGACAAGATGCCACTGAGAGGAGGAAAGATTCCTTTACAAACAATCCTTTTTATGCACTTTTTGTAGCATCAATTGCCAATTTCAGAACTGCTTCAAAAACTGCTTTGATTCACATTAATTGTTTTCCTTACCATGTAATAGACTGTGGATAAATTCAACTGTGGAACGTTTGTTAAAAACTGATCAACTTAGTAGCATATCATCAATCAGTTTACTAGTGATGGTAACCTACTTTGGATTACTTCTTGGTAAATTAATCTCTGTGTTAATCTGAGTAATTTGAAAGTTTTGTTTCCTCAAGGACATGTTTAATGTCCTTGAGTATGCATTATTAAAGTATGCATTTTTAAGTTGCAGCAACCTGTCCAAGGTGTATTCTGCTTCTTTCTTGATGACAGCTCAGAAAAATAAAACACAAACTTTTGCTGGGTTAAATAACACTAAAGGTAATCAAAAAATACTGACAGATATTAAGTTCAGCTAAAGTGCATGTTTGTTCAAAAAGAAAGGTATGAAAACATGTGTAATGAATAAAAAAAAAATCAAACCTCAGTCAGTCAGCTTTGTATTTACAGTATAAGATCCATGGACCTCTCAGTGCTTTCCATAACCTACAAATGACAGAAAAAAAACAGCTATTACATAATTCCTCTGCAAACACTGTAAATCCACATTCTATTTGCCAGAGCATTTGGAAAAGTTATTTTAAGAGGGCAAAATGCCAAGTGTGTTCTGTCAATTTATTTGAGCAGTGTTTTTTTAATATTAAATCAAACTATATAAATGATTCACCAGTCAACCGACTACGTGGCTTAACTGATAAGAATTTAAATGTACTTTCATCTCAAATATTGGCATTGACTTTGTGCAGTCATACCACTCAGTCACGAGTCCGAACAGGCCTGTAAACATCCGTGTATAAAGCACCAGCTTTAAACACCCCTCAGTATGTAAAACACTTCTTTTGTTTTTGTCAGCTTCTTCATATGGCCTGGGTGTGCGCAACACGTGACTGTAAATCAAAACAGCCATCACTGCTTCACTGTTTAATTTGCTCTTCTCTTTATAGCTAAATTGCACTTGGCGTGGTCATGTTCAAAATGTTTCCACAACTTGTTGAATGTGTTGTCAGTGCAGAAAAGTCTGCATGTGTGCGTAGGCTACAGTCTGGAGGGTGTCTGGAGGGTATTAACGGATTCACATAATATGATGAAAAAGTGAAACTGAGTCACAAAAACAAAAGATGTTGCATGGCATAGATACTCTGCAACAGTTAAGATGTGCCTTATAACACAAGCACTGGATCTACAGCTGCAGGCAACAAGGGCAGACTAGAAGAGGAAACCACATGTTACCACATGTGATGTTTCTTAACCATTCTACAGTAGCTGTGTTACTTTACAATATGTGTAATTTCCACTTGCCTTAGCTGGTTCTGTATAGGTATATCATTCATCTAACTGGAGGAAATCCATCCAAATGCAGTAAAAAGTGTTTACAAAAGAGGTTGTACAAATCAACAACACAATTGTCAATAGTAGCTTGTTATGTGAATAACAAGTTTCTTATTACTTTCTTTAAAGTAGAAAGTTAACATAATACCATTTGGAAGAATTACCTTTTAAACTGCTTAACTAATTGTGAAGGTTTTGGGTAGCCCTCTACAAGATTCTCACAAAATCATGGTTGAATTTGGTCCACTGCTCTTGACAGAGGATTCACCTTTTTGGCCAATCTGGCTTTTTCAGTGCTGCCACAAATTTTCAATAGGATTACAGTCAGCGCTTTTTGGTGGCCACTCAAACACCTTCATTTTGATGTCCTTAATCCACTTTGCAGTAAGGTAGGAGATGCAGTATGCTTGGAGTTGCTGACCATTTTAAGATTCATCCATAACCAAACCCCAACATTTTGGCTGATGTATTAAAATGATTCTTAAGCATTTATTTTCTATTTATCATATTCAATCATGAAGCAATCAATTTTGTGAAGTGCCCCAGTAGTGTCTGCACACAACACAATTCTACCAATGCCATACTTTACATTTGGGATGGTGTTCTGAGGTCTGCAAGCCTTTCCCTTTTTCCTACAAACATTAAGACCAAAGAGTTCAATTTGAGAACGTGTATAAAATATCAAAAGAATTTTTTTTTTTCAAGATCTTTGTCCCCATATGGAGCTGTAAACTGTGGCTGGCCAGCATTTATACAAGGTCATTCACTGTTTTCTTGAGTTCATTTGCAAATAATAAACCAAAGCAGATTCATTTCTGGGACAGGGAAGTCATCTTCTTCCTGAGCAATATAATGCTTGTTTGCTCTTGTGTTGTTTATACTTGCATATTATTATTTAAACAGATCAACACAGACCCTGAGCTGGAATAAGTGGGTATAGATAATGGACAGATAGATAAACACAGGACTTTCAGGCATCTGTAAATTATATCCATGGATAAAGGAAACTTATGAAGATCCAGAATTCTGTTTCTGATGTTTGGTTTATTTCTTTCGATTCTTCTCATGATGTGATGAAATGAGGTTCTTGTGTTTGAAGGTGTGTCTCCAGTTAACTTAAATTATGTTATTTAATCTATCAAAATGTCTAATGCCAAAAGTGGAATTCTAAAAGCTGATTAAGGCCAAAGTCAATTTAGTGAAACTAGGTGAAATTCTGCTTAACACTAATAATTGAGATTTTCACAAATAAATGAATTTCACTTTCAAAATAAAAACTTTATATATTTTTGGCTAAACTATATGAAATATTAGTTTGCAGGCAGCACGGTGGTTTAGTGGGTAGCACTGTTGCCTCACAGCAAGAAGGTTCCTGGTTCAATTCCCGGCCCGGTGGGTCTTTCTGTGTGGAGTTTGCATGTTCTCCCCGTGCTTGCGTGGGTTCGCTCCGGGTACTCCGGCTTCCTCCCACAGTCCAAAAACATGCAGGGTAGGTTAATTGATCTTCCTAAAATTCTCCTTAGGTGTGAATGTGAGTGTGATTGGTTGTTTGTATGTGGCCCTGGATAGACTGGCGACCTGTCCAGGGTGTACCCCTGCCTTTCGCCTGATATGCGTCGGGATAGAATCCGACAGACCCCTGTGACCCGGAAACGGATAAAGCGGGTGTAGATAATGGATGGATATTAGTTTGCAACTGTAAGTCAACATGAGGTCAGCGGTGCTTTGTCAACATGGATGAGGAGGGTGATCAGGTTCACTGAGTTATGTGATGTGTTTTTTAAAAAAACGACTTTTTCAGAGTTGGCCTGTAGTGTGACATGTTTCATGGCCACAGCTAACTGTGTGATCACCATTTCTGGCAATATCAACATGTTTTAAAGGCAAATATATCACATATTTTATTTTATTTTACTTTTGAGCCTGAGCTCAAAACTTTTGAACATGAGCCTTTCGTTACCTTTTTTCTGTGTTTACGAAAGTTTTAGCTTATTCAATTCAATTCAATTCAGTTTTATGTATAAAGCATCTATTACAACACAAGCTGTCTCTAGGTGTTTTCCAGAGGCCAGAACATGACCCCCGATCAATTACATAAACAACAGCAGGTACAAACTCCCCTTTAAGATGGAAGAAACCTTGAGCGGGACCTGGCTCATATATATAGAAGTATAACTATCCTTCAACCGCAGAACTAAGACTTCCATGTGAATATACTGATACCAAACAGGAGTAGACAGCAGACACTGAGGTGGTCAGAGGTGGGACTGCAGGTCAGTGGATCATGTTGGTGTCCCCCTGCAGCAGGTCTACAACAGCAGATCCAGGATGAAGCTGTGTTGAAGACCATAGTGGTGGTTCCTGATAGCAGAAGACCCGTCCTCCAGATCTACATTTGGATCTTCTAGGAACTACAAGTGAACCTGCACTCTGAGAACGGAGAACTCTATTAGGAACATAAGGAACTATCAGGTCTGGTAGATAACCAGAAGGTTGGACGTTTAGGACTTTATACACAAGTAATAAAATGTTGAATTGGATTCTGAGTTTTCCGGGGAGCCGATGGCGGGAAGCGGGAACATAGGAGGGACGTGGTCTCTTGTTGGTTCCTGTCAGCACTCGCGCTGCTGCATTTTGGATCAGCTGGAGGATCTTCAGCTTCAGATTACTTGGACATCCAGCCAATAACACGTTACAGTAATCTAGTCTAGAAGACACAAACGCGTGAATTAGTTTTTCGGCATCACTCTGGGAGAGGATGCTCCTGATCTTTGAGATATTACGGAGGTGGAAAAACGCGGTTTTACAAACCTGATTAATCTGCTGTTTAAATGACAAATCCTGATCAAAATAACTCCAACGTTTCTCACAGTTTTACTGGAGGTCATCTAACACCATCTAATCCCTTCCTGAGGTGTTTGGACCACAAACAACAACCTCTGTTTATCAGAGTTTAGAAGAAGAAAATGAGTGGACATCCAGTCCTTGATGTCCTTAAGACACCTGAAGTTTGGCTGATGGTTCTGTTTTATTGCGTCGTGCTTGGTGAACTTTCGGAGGACGGCAAATCGATTCCAATTCTATTTTGCTTGAGACCTTATTAAAACTGCCAATTACATCATTTATTTCTATGTGTTTATTGGCAGCTCTGCATCCTGGACTCGACCCTGGATTGTTGAGGGAGTGTCTAGTAGTCAGACGAGATTATCATGACAGTTGGTAAAAATAAAAAATTTACTTTCATGATTTTCAAGATTTCATTTTTAATGTTATTTATTCATATTTGATACAAACAAATCTAAAATTCATATTTCTTGACTATGGGACGAAGGTGGAGAACCAGAAAAACACCAGTGGAGGTTGAAGCAGAACCTGGTTTCTACACAGAGACCCCGACCAAGCAGCGCTGTCAACCACAACATCAGTACGTTGCCATCTACCATGCTGTTATTGATTCTTGAGTTCCTTCATAAAAAATATGTTTCCATAACATAAAAATAAGTGACATTAATGATATCAACATGTCCTGTAGCAGCCTCATCTCCCATTATTGGTATGACTTAAGCAAAACAGTAATTTCCACAACACAGTCCTGTTTGCATCATATCGTCTGTCCTCTGTGCTCTGGCAAGGTGCCCCTCTGCATTTTGTTGTTGTCAGACCTTATCTTTGTAGTTCCATAATCATACTTCATTGATCCCCAAGAGGAAATGATATTGCATCTGTGTAAATTAGTTGAATGTTAAATAAGTCATGTTAAAATAAACATGAGGTGGGAAGCTACTGTATAGGGGGAGTAGTCCACGTTTCCAGAATTCCTCATGAATGCAGCGGAGTGTTGAGCTTGTCGCCTGGCAACAACTGTGCTGAAGATGTCAGGCGTAGCATCCGCAGATTATACAGGGAAATGTTCGCAGCAGACAGCATAGATGAAAGCTACAGCCAGCAGTTCAACATCTGGGATGCAGAGGTGCTTCTCCACAGTCACGTTTGCAGGAGTACACCGTCTGTTGGTCTGGCTCAAGTTGTTTGGCCTCCGATATTTAGTCCTAAATCATGCAAAGTGCACATTGAGATAGAGGTGTAAAAAAAAGTAACAGCTTTTTGACCAAATGTTAAAATAAGCTGTTTTAATAAACAAAACAAAAAAACATTTATAAGCATGTTCAGTGAAGGACTGCTCATAAGAATGCAAAAGTCTGAAACATTTGATTTCAACTTTAACAGTTGATCCCTCCAGCTTCAGAGTAATAACTCTGAAAAATAACCAAGACAGTCCACTGATGAATATTTCAGGTAATCCTGCAGAGCACCTACAGTTAACAAGCTCACATGCCGAAAACAGGTGTAGCTTTGTACTTCCCCAACACTAAAAGACTCAGCAGGACGGACAGGTAGGAGCCTCATCCCCACTCTAGATGACCTGTAAACAACATTCTGTGATTTCTACGGCGTAGTTTCATGTGCTGCCTCCTGCGCGGTTTTTCCCACTGCGTGAACAGCTCTCCTGCAGAGAATCTCCTGCTGTGAAGAGCACATGCACACATGTGGAGAAAGTTCAGCCACGTTTCTGCGGCTTTCATGCGTTCAGACACCTTTACCAACATAGGGAACTAGAATGATTTAAAAGCAGTAATTATGTGCATGCTGACATCCTCATGCCGAGATCAAAGCTGCGCTAGACCTTTAAATATAAATACACCCTCAGTGGGTTCACTTAGCTCATTTGTTTACTTGCTGGATTTACAAAGGTCTATCACACTGGATGTATTTTGGGAGAATTCTAATGTCCAACATCTTCTGCTCAGATGTCCTGTTCACAGCACTTCTCACGCCAGCACCGTCACTGTTTTGCGGGCAGCAACAACCTCTATTAACTGTGCGGGCTAAATATGAAACAAAAACCAGAGAGATGCAGACATGCTCTGCACAAACTGTTCCTCATCTAAATATGGGCTAAAGAGATATGAGATGACCAGTACTAATTCACACAAGTGGTGTCTAAGGTTGTGCAACCTCAATTACTCATGATGATTATCTTGGGTGCATGTTGCCATCTATTTCTTCATCGCCTTGATCCTAATTCAGCTGTCGGGCTCTGCAGGAATGACACACAGTTTAAAAACTGCCTGCAGCAAACACTCATGTTAACCGCAGGGAGAAGGAATGTGCGCAGCCATGATGAAGTACCTCACTACGATGCTTGTTTACAGTCAGGTCCTGATAAGGACATAAAATGGCTTATATTAAAAGTACAAATCTATAAGGTTTAGTGAGTTTTGTTATCATAGAATTTCTATGATAACAAAATCTTCACAGTCTACTAATGTACTTTAAATTCTTTAAATATAACCAAACCTTCATGGAAATCTCTGGACCATATATTTATAGTACTGTACTACCTGGTGCACAAATATATTTCAAATATATTAGATGTACTTGCAAGGTTATTTGGACTTTGAAATCATAATGACATAATGAAAAATTATGACAATGGAGTTACATGGGAAAGAATAGGTTATTTCTTTAACGCTGTACCAGGCTTCATTTTTTTGCCAGAATAGAAGTTTAAAGCAACACAAACGTATGGCCGCGTATCAACAAACGTGGAGGAGAAAGATGAGCCGTGTTTTTTTAAAGCTTTTGTAACTATAACCACAAGCCTACTTAGCCCCAGTCTTTCTTTCGTTTTCTATGTTCAGTTTATAATCGACTTACAGGAAGAGACACTTTTCTGATGACAATAACAGACCCGAACAAGATTTTATTCCACAGCTGCAGCTTCCTCAGTCAAATCTATTAGTTTAGCAAGGCCAGAATAGTTTTTGTCTTGGTTGCAGTTCTTTCGGTGAAAAGTTTCTGTATCTGACGCCAACGTTTAGGTACTTTCCTCTCAACCAAAAACAAACAAACAAACAAAAAAGACCGCTGATGTGGGGCACTACCCAGCCAGGCACTCCACCCCAGTGTTTTTGAGGCCCTTAAAAGGTTATTTCAGTTGTGAAGTATTTTTTGCCCGGAGGAGACAGCAGCCACAGCGGAGAGCCAACAGCTGCTCAGAATGACGACCATAGAAGAGTGAAGTTTCACCGTGTAAAACAACTCAAACTTCAGCACTTACTTTGTTGTTTGATGTATGAGATATATTTGCACATCATCAATTCCGGACCAGACAATTATTTACCTTTAAATAATGTTTTAAGGGTTAGAGTTGCTATAAATTGGTGAAAATGTGTTATTCTGAGAAGGTGTAAGTGTAGTTATTAGCATTTGTCCCCACTTGAATTCCTCCTTAAATCTCCAAACTGTGACCGCCGTCTCCTGCAGACAAACACTCACAGTCGTAAGCACTTCATAAAGGAGTTAGCTGTTAGCCCTGCTCCCCATCAAAGGTCCTTCTCAATTCTCCAAAACGTCTTTGTTTCACTTCCTTCGGGCACACAAGCGCAAAGTGGAGTGTGGTCCACAGTCGATGCAGATCTGAGATCAATATTAAAACAAGTGAAGACTCACTGAACTAACAGGAAGCTGCAAGTGTGTCTGAGGTTCACGGAGATGACTTCAGCCTGCAGACAGTATTTAATGCATGAGCAGAGCTGCACGGTTTAATGTCACGGCAATTACAATGTAACTGAGCTCTTTATGTTTTGCTTTTAATTATAGAGATTATATGGAGGATTATTGATAAGCATTGATAACAATAAGCAGTATTGGCCCCGGATACGAGCTCTGATAAAATCTTAATGAAGCCATGGGTTTAGTGTCATGAGGAAAGTTTGGCTTCACAGTCAGCTGAGATTGTTTATCTACTTTGTTATTGCTTATTAACCAGGTCCTTTTAGCGAAGACGTGGATAGAAAACAGGAGTGGCATGTCATGAGTTACACCTATGGCTGTCTTACACACACTCCCACACACACACACACACTCACACACACAATCACACCTATAAACACACTCTCTCACACACATACACACAAACACAAATACACGCACACACACTCCTACACACACATACACACACACACATATACACACACACATACACACACACACATATACACACACACACCTACACACACACACACACTCACACATACACCTATACACACACACCTACACACACACAACACACATACACACACACACATACACACACACACATATACACACACACGCCTACACACACACACACACACTCACACATACACCTATACACACACACCTACACACACACACACACACACACACACACACACACACCTACACACACACACCACACATACACACACACACACACACATACACACACACACACACACACCACCCTACACACA
>CM026211.1:1522134-1572134 GCA_014839995.1 Xenentodon cancila | reverse complement strand
GAGGTTAAAAAAAAAAAAGGAACAAAAACTGCTGTGTTTGGAATATGAAAATATAAATATGGATGAAAGGAGTGAGCTGTGCGCTGACATGTGTCAATAGGTATATGACTTCCCTAAAGACAAGCCAGCCCTTGTGAGTTGGCTTTAAAAGCATTTCAGTGTAAATTTGCTTTTGAAGGAAGCAAACACAGTCAGCTGATAGATGAGCTGAAAAAACGACAGAGGGAGAGTAAACAGCTGCTTTTAAAGAACACGCTCTCAGAAAGTCGACATGCCGTACACTGCATCCTGCCCGTGTTGGTTTATGTGTAAAACGAAAGAAAAATGCAAATGCAGAAACAAGTCGTGGGCTTCAATGAGGTCCAGAGTTTGTGCACGTGTGGACTTTGATAAGCAAGTTGTTGTGATGGCAGTGAACAGGTACCTGCAGGAGGAAGCAGACCTCGACTATAATAGCAGCATTCATCTAGGCTGCACTCATTCATTTGTTTCTGAGATTTCAACGATGATACAGGGAAGCAGGAACGGGGAAGAGAGATGAAACTGAGCACACAAGTTGCCTTTTTTTACTCTTGTGACACATACCAAAAGGACTCACAAGAATGGCTGGCTTCACAGCAGCTTACGAGCCTGAAACTGCTCAAAGACGCTTTCTGGATCAGAACTGAAACATCTTCAAGCACCACAAAAAGAAGTCGTGTCGCCTTTTTTTTAAGCTTTTTCTGGTTGTGGCACAAGAAAAAAGACCAATGAAGACAAAAACAGCAAAAGAAAAATACATATATAAATAAATAAAAAAGAAATCTACACAGCTGAGGAAGCATAAAAATACCAGCAAATGCATCATTCTGCAACAATCTCATTCACTTCCTCGGTTGGTCAACGAATGTGAGAGCTGGACCAATACCCTGCCAATCTTTTATAAAGACAAAGGAGGCAGAAAAAGCCCCGACAATGGTCACTGACACCAGACTCAGACTAATCCAACTGGATAACTTAACGACAGCGCAGCACTGAGGAATGTTTATTACTGTAAGCAGATTACAGTTTACACGGACCCCTGACTTAAGCCAAAGCCGGTTAGAAATTCAGTACATCACGAGTCTGCCTTTAAACTGGCCTACAAAACAGCATTTATCAACTTTTGCAAAATTATGTTAGTCACAGAGAGGAAGGAGAACAGGAGATGGACTCAAAATGCATTCATAAGTTTTTATGGTTAAGAAAACAAACTCAGTCTGATCATCAGTTCAACTAAAAGAAATCAGCACGTAAAACCCAGTAAGGTTCACATACACATGTGTGAACTGGTTTGCAGTGGTCCTAGGTAACTGGAGGGAGAAACTGGAGGGACATTTCAGTGGATTCTCTGCATGTTGTATAACTATGGACTGTAAATGAAAGATGGATTTTTTATTTTGAAAACTTATGTCATTTATATTTTATTCAAAATACATTTTTTCAAACAAAATGAGAAAAGTAAAATGTGGATCTGAGAGAGCTTGCTGAAACTACTCATGTATGTTGTTAAAGGTTGTAAAGCTCAAGAGTAGCCCTGCTACACTGTGTAAGGAGATTTATTTAACATTTTGCTCTCCATGGGACCAAAACCTAAAAAAATCCACATCATGGAGAAGACTTTAAAACTCAATGAAACCATAAACTGTTTTTTGTGATTAGGACTTAAGAAGTAGGATCATGTGATCATGTGTCGCATTTCCATTATGATATAAACTTTGGCAGAGTTAAAGATGGAAAGGTGGCATAACTGTACTCCGATCTGGATCTGTGATGTCACAGTACCCATCTAATCTGAAGTGATCACTGAATGCCATATTTTCAGGCTTAAGTGGCGCCAGACAGCTCGACTGAGTTGAGTCATGTGGGTTAGTCTGAGGTAGTCACTTCATTTATTTCTTTTATGTGCTGCAGACACAAAAAAATCATCAACTGCTATTTTTTATTCTACATGAGCACAAGTCCTAAATTTTGATTTTAAAAAGGGAACAAAGATCCATCTTGATCTGAGGAAAACTGGAATTATGTACCACTGGCGTTGGTGAACGTTCATGCAGCTATTACTCACGTGTTTCCTGTGGTGAAACTATAACTTTATATTTTATTTTTAATAGTGGATCTTTTCCGTGTTGAAAAAAACCTATTATTGTAATATAACTATTGTGCCTGCTTTGATAAAGACAAAAGCAGAAACTTGTGTGGGAGTGTGAAGCTGATGCGATGAAACCTGAGCAGTGTGTCTAAAAGTGTGGGCAGGTGAAGAAAAAATGGAGTAAGAGATGAAAACAGAAACCTGTATTTTCCTCAGGACTCCAGAGCCAGGACCTTTAATTAAAGCAGATGTGTGTGGGTTGTAGAAATTGACTAGTGTTAAACACAAAAACACTTCAGGCGTGAACTTCTTTTTTTCAGGTGAAACAGGGAAATTTTTCTGTGGGTGTTGATAAAGCTGTTAAAAAAACACGTGTCTGTGTATAACCTGAAAACATGATGAGAAAATTACTTATGAAATCATGAAACCACAGAGAGACAAGCTGTGCTCAGAGAAGTGAAAATCTTCTTCTTAAACTGATCGTATTAACATTTAAGTAGCCTCTTGAGCGTGTCATGTTCTTGAGGCCTGGTCTGGGTGCTGATCACTGATGAAATGTGTGATGTGTTTTAGCCAAGAACAACAGAATCAGTCAGTCAAAGGAGTACATATAATAAAAAGTCTATCTATCTAAGTATCCCACACTTTCCATGAATCTCACATAAGGGCGCTCAAATAACCAAAAGCATGCTGCATGAAGTCAGGAGGATGACACACTGAAACACAATACTGTTCCTGCTCCCTTTTTTGTAATCTGTAGTCCTCCTTAGGGTCCACTGAAGGGCTGTCTGCATTCCTTTCCACTAAGCTCTTGTTTTTCTGGGCCGCAAAGGGGAATTCTGGACATAAATGAAAGCTGAAAGTACTCAGATCATTGAGTTAATGCAACCCAGCTCATGTGTACTTCAAGCAGCCTGCACGTGACCATCTTAAACTCAGTAAAGTATTTGAAGAAAAGTGTAACTGCAATAAACTTCAGTTTATTTATCATAACAAACTAAGAAATGCAAAGGTGAAAAGCAGATGGGAAACGTTGTATTATACTTCTTCATTTTTAGCTAGATGGATGCTGCCGTCACATGTTATGTCTGTATCCAAACTCTACACAAGCAGTACAGGATTTACCAACTGACACCACAGCACCACAGCGTAATACTGCAGAGACCAGAGTATGTTGTTGGGATTAAAGGGACAGCTCTAGGTTGGTTTAAATCATATCTGTCTGATAGATTCCAGTTTGTTCATGTTCATGAGGTTTCTTCCGTACAGACGAGGGTCTGCTATGGTGTCCCGCAGGGTTCAGTTCTAGGGCCAATCTTGTTCAGTTTATACATGCAGCCCTTGGGAAGTATTATCCAGAACCACTGCTTCAATGTTCATTGTTATGCTGATGATACGTAGTTTGTATGAAGATGAAACAGAACCATTAGACAAACTTCAGGTGTCTGAAGGACATCAAGGACTGGATGTCCACTGGATGTTCCTAAACTCTGATAAAACAGAGGTTGGTATTTGTAGCACCTCAGGAAGGGATGTTGCGATGGCCTCCAGTAAAACTGTGAGAAACCTTGGAGTTATTTTGATCAGGATTTGTCATTTAAACAACATTAATCAGGTTTGCAAGACTGCGTTTTTCCACTTCCGTAATATCACAAAGATCAGGAGCATCCTCTCCCAGAGTGATGCTGGAAAACTAATTCACTAATTCCATTATCTACACCTGCTTAATCCGTTTCCAGGTCACGGGGGTCTGTCGGAGCCTATCCCTACGCATAGTAGGCGAAAGGCACGGGTCCACCTGGACAGGTCGCCAATCATTGGCAGGGCCTTCTGCACTAGATTACTGTAATGTTTTATTAGCTGGATGTCCAAATAATTCTCTGAAGATCCTCCAGCTGATCCAAAGAGCAGCAACGTGAATGCTGACAGGAATCAACAAGAGAAACCACGTCTCTCCAGTGTTCCCGCTTCCCACCACTTCTGCTGCTACCTCCAACTCACCCTTGGAAAAACGGTTCCATGTTTTAGTTAAAAAGAGGATTGCAGTCTGTCCTAATCCTAAAAGGGCAATAATAGTCATATGAAAAGGACAAAAATGGGTTCAAATCCTGACAATAACAGCGTCTTGACTGTGTAACTAAAGTGACAAAAGCTCTCACATGTGTTTCTCCTTGATGTTTGTTGGCTGTCCTTGATCAAGTGTTGTCATTGACCTTAAACACTATCTGCATTATTCATCATGGGACATTACATCACGTCTTTACGTGGGGATGTTCGCTCAGTAACACTTCTCTGTCTCACGCTTATCATGTTTCATTGCCAGAATGTGATGCAGGTTCAGTCAATGTATCACACACCCTCATCAGCCTGGACATTGTTGATGTAGGCTCTCTGACCCTCTTACCACCAACACAGGACAGGGCACAAAACGTTTAATTTTGCTTCTAGCTTGTGAACTCAAATCATTTATTTGAGGAGAGAGGAAATACCAAAAGTAATTCTTTACGAATGAATTTGTCTGAATGCATAACACACCCTGCTAATGAAAACTGTGTGAGATCAGTTCATCCAGAATACAACGTAGAATACAACGTATATATTATATATAATTATATATATATATTACATATATATATATTTATATATATATATATATATATATATATATATATATATATATATATATATATATATATATATATATATATATATATATATATATATATGTAATATATATAATTATATATAATATATAATAATCCTAGCTGCCTTTAAATGCAAATGCATGCAGGAACGCCTCAGCGACTTAGAAAAGGACAGATCTCAGGAGTAATGTTATAAAACAGAAAATGCTTCACACAGCACATTCAGCATCAAACACTGTGGGAACAGCAGTTTGTTCCCACAGGGATCCGATATCGTATCTGATTTATATGAGAAAAGCATCCTTCCAGTCTGGAGGGAATGGAAAACTAAATAAAGTTTTGTAATGCAACTTGAACCAAGCAAACGCTGAATACTGTTAATTGAGGAATGAGCCCCCACCCACTCACCCACCCACTGCGAGGGTGTGAGGAAATAACATAAGGTGACTACCAGTGTGTTTTTACCCAGCCCAAATGCAGTCAAGGGCAGATTGTTTATAGCTTTTTTCCGGCAATACACTTTAAAGTAAGTATAGTCATGGTTTCCTGTGTCGTGTAGGTGGTTACCTTCTATATACTCCCACCGAAATCTATAAGAGAGTCATTCTGTCATGGTTTCTGAAGAAACAAAAACAACATTCTCAAGAAAAAAAAAGGAAAAAATTGGATACAATTCTCAAAAAGCACTTCTGAAATATTAAATTGTGGCTTCGGTGGCTGATGCAGTAAAAATATAATTAGTATTTTCCAAGTTAAATACTTAACAGACAGTATCATGTTGCAGTCATAAAAAGTTTTTTCTGACAAAAGATAGAAAAACAGTTGAGCAGGTAGTGGTGACATTATTAAATCTGTCTGTCAACAAATAGCTGCATGAGACAAGTCATTTTACTTTGTGACTGAATCTATTTAGCAGCATTTATTATTTATTAATATATATTATATTGATTTGTGGGTTTCAGAAAATGTGTCTGGATGAGTCATCTAAGGGCATAGAACTACACCATGGCAGTTCAATGCTCTTATTTTTTTTATGTCATTTGCGCTGTCATGGTTATAATCAGAGAGCTTATAAGGGACAGATCTATGCTACGGACCTGTTGATGGTTTCTTTAATTCTACTCCCACTTTTAAAAGGTTACTCTTCTGCAGCACTGACATTATGGCGCTGATGACAACAATCTTCAGATTTGAAAAATAAATATAATTGATAACCTGCTAAAGTGACTCCTAAGCAGTAGCCCTCCGTGTCCACTGGAATCTTCGTTCACAGCAAACATGTTTAAAAGTTTAAAGTATAGAACACTGACATTTGTTTCCCCACCAAAGAAAAGGACATTGTGTGGACAATGAAAATCTCCTTTTAAAAAGTTTTTTTTCATGTCTTTCCACTTATTTAAAAAAGCAAAAGAAGAAAGATCCAACCACTGAGGTAAAACAGAAAGTCATCTGCATACAGTTAGAACCAAGTTTTCTGTTTCAGGGCAGAATCTCCTAACCTACATCAGAAAAAATCTGTACATAATTAAGGTGTCAGTTATGTCACCACAGCCAGATAAATCATTTTTATTTTGGTGACTTCCTAGCTTAGTAGAGGATCAGTAGATCTCCATGTACATTTAATCCATTTAATCAGTGCATTGGTCATGTGGGTAATGCACTCAAAGCAATTTATCAAAAAGTTAGAGAGTATCTCAAGGTCTTTCATCATGAGACACATAAAATAGTTTGAAGATTGATCTGACCTGATCCTGAACAGATCAGGAAGTACTTCTGATGTGACAAGAAAGACAAAATCAGTCATGTCAGCTAAACACAGCCAAGCTCATAATTGGAACAGGCAAATACAGGAGCACAAATATCCGCTCCAGCTGGAACACCCTGATCAGATGACTAGCTGTATTGCCCATGGCAAACATTGTGCATCACTAAATGGGACCTGGCAGGTATTTGTCTTGTACTGGATGGGTTCTCGACATTGTTGTGTATGGAAGTCAGGTGAATAGTAATGCATTACTTTGAACTGGGAATTTTTAAAGTCACCAGTTGCAGCGGCCCTAAAAATTAGATTTCTGACTCAGGAAAAAAAACATTTCCCTTATAATGGTAATATCTGGTGCTGTAAACAGGGGGGACAAACATCGCCAGTGTGAAACCTGCTTAACCAAACATTAATACTTTAAACTTAACTTTTTCTTTTAGAAAAGAATATGTGGGGCATTTTTGTGTAAGCTACTGGCAAAGAATATTCAAACCAGTTTTATTGATTTAGTAATGTGAAGTTTTGCCATATTGGCAAACCTCACAGATGAATCTCGTGCTGAAAAAGGTTGTCATTGAGCAACACGCAAAAAGTGACATGATCACACAGACGCCGAGGCTACATCAGTGGAAAATATCGCCATTGTACAGTTTTTGAGAACAGCACTTTGCACAGTGAAGTTAACTATCATTGTTTACAGTGTACTCACAAGTATTCTCATGTCATAAGATGTGGTTGCTCACCACCACGTAGTGGTACACAAAGTATTGATTACTGTTATATTCTGTTGTGGTTCAGAATTTTCACCAGCATGCCTGAAAAAGTAAATCATTACAATTTAACGTGCAGATTTGGTTTCATTTTTATCTGAAGATGTTATCTGGAAAGGAAAATGAATTTTTCCGACACTTGGCATATAATATCCCAGGAAAAACACCAATTGAGGAAGCATGCCAACAACCCAATTAGTGGACTGATAATAATCATAGCTGCTGCACAACTCATCAACACAACAAACAAGCTGCCCACGCAGCAGTTTCCCAGGGAGTTTGATCCCAGGTTTGTCCAGCTGATTTGATAAGGTTTGATAAGCGTTCACTTTGTTCAGCAAAAACATTATAGGGAACGGTTTCATACGTGATGCGTGACGTTAATTTCACTATACAATAATGCAAGTCTCAATGTAATTTGTAAGCTTTTTCATTTGAGATCATTAATAATAAAATTTTAGTTTATTATTAGTTTATAGTTTATCTAGTTTATACTCTTTATGCCAGTTCTGTGTAGCATGTTTGCAGACACACCTTCTTTAAGTACGTGGATATTGACAGGTTAAAAAAATCATTCATTTTTTCTATTCAGTCCTGTAATTATTCAAAAAAAACTTGCTGTCAGTGTTTTGCAAGGCACCTATAACAACACAGATTACATTCGGTGTTTATGTGCTTGGTCATTAATAAGAATTTATAACTTCTTAAAAAGTTCCAGTATGCTAACACTGATCTGACTCCAGTATATTCACACGTTTTTACTGAGGTGAATAAAGTTAAAACACACAAACCCAATTCAGGAAAGTTGGGGCAATGTAGAAAATGTCAAGAGGAAAAAAGTGCTGCAGCTTTTACATTTTACTATGACTTCTATTTCTAGTATAAACCTTTTTTTTCTTGTCAGCTTTATTAACATTTGTTAATTCGGGGAGACAGAGGTGGGCTTGGGCCTGGAGGACGCAGGTTCGAGTCCCTGGCTGGCAGCAAGGGTGAATCACTGTGGCCCCTGAGCAAGGCCCTGAACTCCCGACTGCTCCCGGGGCGCTGGGACAGCAGCCCGCTGCTCCTGGTGGAACTAGTGACAGCAGAGGTCCAGTTTCAGGGGAATCGTGAGATACACACTGACAAGAATAACGAAGCTTGAAAAGCTTGGAGGAAAAAAACAATCAAACGTGTGTTCTCTTTTGTATTTCATGGCTGAAATATATTGTAAAAAAGTAAAGGTTTTCTCGTAAATGTTTCCAACGTTGTGGGGGCGGGGTTTGGCGATGACTCACACAGCAGCCAATTCAAAAACAAACAAAATGGCTGCAGATTTGGCTTTTACTGCAAAACTGACAACATGTCTATCCACCGCACGCCATTGCAGATGTCATTTGCTGTTACCAGTCTGACTGACGCTCTGCTACTGCCATGTGCTTCATTTAACGGATCGTTATTTGTTTCCTATCCTGTGGTGTTCAGATCGAAGTTGAATCCAGACGAGCCGGACTTATTCCGTGTATCAAGGACACATGAAAACATTCGAATGGCAGGCCAGACTTTCCATTTCTGACATTTTAAACATCACTCTTGCTTGCAGTTGCTAGTCACTTTCACTTTTACTGTCTGTTCAGATGTAAACATTAAAGATTAAAGAAAAACGTTGTTTCCTAATGTGAACTTTTTATTCCTTTTTCTTGTTTTAACTAGAGAGAAGATTAGATTTTCAGCTCCCAAGCTGATTGATCTTCACAAGCCCCTGGTTTTATTAGCAAAAAGGTATGTTCATTTTCTTAGGACACTGGCGACTGTAGATCAGAGCAAAAGCTGACAGAACCTTAGTAAACAGGGTATTAGTTGGGGGCTGTTTTCAAGTGTGGATTAATACACATGTTGTGCTCTGTTGGGAGTATTACCGGCAGGGATTGAGCTTGAATAAACTTCGGTGTGTGTTTGTGGAAGTGAAAGAACGCCACCCCACAGAGCAGTGTGGCTCACATCATGAATGCTTTCTGTCAATCAAAGACAGACCTGTACTAATAATGTATTTCTTTGTTGATTTTATTCTTTCATATAGGATCTGTTGACACTAAGAGGAAAATCAGCAGTTATTCTCAAGTAAGTCATTCAAAGAAGCGTCACATTGGACATATGGATGTTTATGGATGCGTCCGATCTTTCCTAAACTGCTAAACCTCTTTCCTGGTTTAAAGGAGCTTTGATTGAATTCTAGCACAGAAGGATTAAAATAATATAACACTGGATTAAACCCCTTGCAGTCATAAAAAAAAGAGTCACAGATTTCTATATAATTCTACAATCCAGCTGCTCCCAGTTCATAGCAGAATTTGAGTAGATTATCTTTTGAAATGGTCTTTTCTGCCAAACAATGAACAACCTTTTCTTTGTCTCCATGAAATGACATCAGCTTCAAACAGCTTTTTTCTGGTGATGCTAAGGAAAGAAGCGTGAGCCAACAGGCCTCTTTTATGTTTTTGGTTATCAGCTGAGGTTTTATTTTGTCGTTGGGGTAATCCCAAGTATCTTCAGTATGGGGGAGGATGAAAGACTCTAGTCAGCCATGACCCAAATTCACAGACAGACCTTGAGAGAAACAAAAGTAGATCTTACAGTAAAGCCCCTAATTATCATTTTTATGGGTGTGCAGTTACACTATAGTGAGCCACACTGTGAAAACAGTCATTTGAATTGCCCAGGAAAACACTTATCAGACGGTAACATCGATGGTTGTGACGCCAAGACACGCTCTGTAGAAACTTAAATGATAGATGAAATCAACCATGTCCTTGAGAAACAGAAAAACACCTGCTCTTGACGGAATGTGAAACACTCGATCATGAAAAAGATTGTTTAAGGAAATCCATCTTGGTTTCGCACCAATAAAGAAAACGAGCACCACGTCTTATTGTTACGAGAGTAACAAACTTCTTCCACATTGACTGTAATGACGAGGGAGTCACTTCACATCTGTCCAACAGACTATTTGATTGGTGACCAGGGTAACGAGTTCTGTCAGATGTCATAAAAGCCAGAGTCTAGCAGAAACCCAGTTCTGTCATTTTTCAATAATGTCATTCTACCTAAAACACCTTTAACCAAGAATTTTTTGCGACTCCACCTGATCTTTTTGCCTTATCCTAACATAATGGAGTAAAAGGAAAGTAATTACAATGCGCCTAAACCTAACTGGAAGGCAACTTAAAACATGTGACAACATCCTAAAATTTTAAAAAAGCACTGATGAAGGAAGAAATATTCCAACATTCATTCAGGGTGTAGACCAGTATGTCCCGGGCGAACGTTTTGCATTCAGAGGTGTCAGTACCAGTATCAGTCTTCTTTTAACAGCGTTGTTTGACGGTTGCCTACAATCCTCTTTAACTTGTAGGCTGATGACATTTCTTCTTGATAAATCTTACAGTAAGGGCTGTTATCTGTGGCCCTGAAGAATGTCTCCAGCTGTGGGACAACATGCCTCGACTGGGCATCATTTTTCTCTCTCATATCTTTAATCTCTATGTACATGCCATCATTAGTGTCAAAACAGAGCGTCTTTCGAAACAATCGCATGGTTGCACACATTTCCTTTCTTATTTTCTCTTTTGGGTCTCTTTGTATCCTGAATATTTGCCAAACAAACAATATACAACTATTATCTGAAAATAAAAAAATAAAAAAGGCCTTAATGGCTGTGAGCATATATGCTTCTGTGTTCATAATATGTGTGTATGGTGGTGACGTGTGGTTAAAATGTTTATCTGGATGTGGAGCCGTTTCCTTTTAAAAGTGTGGATGTACCCTAAATCTGCATAAAGGTGATGATTCAATATTCATTCTCAAAAAGAACAATTCCAGAAGGTGTTTGGTCTTGTAAAGAAGCACTGTGTTAAATATTATGTTCATATTTTTCTCCCCTTAGATTAGAATTTTTTTAAGTAAGAAACATAAATTGTATAAAATCATAATAGATCATATATATATATAATATAATAATAATAATAATATATAAATTTGTATTGCCACGTAGATGTTGGTGTCCATGTAGTATTATCTATAATGTCGGGAAAGGCAATAAAGTAGAATTCAAATAAAATTGTGAAAGGTTTTGATTGATTGGAGAAGAACTCTCAACAAGCATCTTGAGAAGAATTTTAGATTAATATGTTTTGAGTTCATCAGAGGACACAGGTTGTTTGTTTTTGACTAAGTTTTAGTTTCTGTATATGATGGCTAGAAATCCCCAAAAATTACATGAGAACACAAAATTTTACAGAGGTTATTGTTCTGAAGAAGACGACAGTTAAACAATGACAGAAGTCTTTGTTTTACTGTAAACATGTGTTTCAGTAGGTTTAACTTTTTTGCCAGCACCTAAACACTGCAGGACTATGCCAATCTAAAGTAATGAAGGACTAGAAAATCTCAGTCCAACTGGGGAAATGACATCATTATGTGACTCATCATGTTTGTCCCACCTGCAGCACACACGTTGACCTGTCCACCTTTCAATTTGTGGTTTTGCTTAGGGAGGTAATTTTTCTGGATCCTTAACTACTGGAGATGCACAACCGTGATTCATTTTGCAGAAGTCTGTGTTCAGCTTTTGCTGACCAAGTGCTGACTGCAGCTTCAGAGGAGGTAGGGAAAATGGGGTATGTAATTGCACTGCTAAGTGAGATCAGTGAGATCATCTCTTTTTTTTTAACACATTTTACACTGGAAAAAAAAAGAAAATCATGTGATTCCAAGAGGCATGATTCCTTGTTTGCTGTGGGAAGATGATAATTAGTCATATGAATTGCATACAGCTTTATGCTGAACTTCTCCAAATGATCACATACACGGATGGCTATCAGCATGACTATGTTTTTGCCACAATGCTTCCCATTCATCTGACTTCAATGGCATTTGAACCAATGAGCTCCAGAGATTGTTGTGTGGAATGTTGTTGGCAGCAGACATCAACAAACAGCCGTGAATGTTCGGCAAACATGTCATTTAGAAACAAAAGGTGAAGGGCTCGGGGTGGGGGGTGGAGGTCTCAGCTGTAACTGAGACCGACTCTTTGACCCTCCACCCACCTGATGTTTGATCCAAACATCACAACATCACACCTTGTAGCTCTCTGGTCAAACAAGTCTGGGCTTGCCACAGTTTGACCTGAAATACCAGAAGTCAACAGAAATATCCACCAAGAAGATTCTTGCAGTAAATATCAACTTCTGCAAACACATTTCCAAGGTTTGAGAAATTCTTCTTCTGTCATGTGGTCAGTGACAAAAATAAATGGATGACCTATTTCTCAGATGATCATCACCCAGTTTTATTGATTCAACCCTAACAACAGTGTCGTCAACAGTCAGCACACAAAGATGCAAAAAGGTTGGAACCAGTAGTACTACACTGGCTGTCGTCAGTATCACAAATGTCTCTGGTTCCTTGGTTAATTGCATACAAGCCCATATTTGTTTCAAAACCATTTCTGTTTCAAAATAAAACTATAAAAACTATAATAAAATGCTGCAACTACTCAATGCTGCACACAGAAAGCAGACACTAGAAGGGCAAGAACTTATACAAAGACCAGAGGTGTTGAAAGAGTCTACCTCCGTGTCACTAAAGCGCCTTTCTTAAGAGGACAGATTTTATTACTTTTTGAATGCATCAGTAATAGTTTGACGATGTGCAGGCAAATCTCTAACAGAATATCAGCACAGAACAAACAAACTTCAGAGAACCCATCGTGTCCAAACAACAAGGATTCCAGCAATATTGTCCCTCATCGTTATCGCTGTGCTGTGGAAGAAAAGTTGCAACAATCTTTTTTCTTTAGTTGACAGTTGGTTATTGGTGCAGACAGGCCTTCATCCCAGTTAAGTATTTGGCTGACTGGGCAGCCTGTCCTTGGGCCAAGAGTGCATTCTGGCTATCCATGACAACCTTGTGTATCAACATTAACTGAAGCTTCTCAAGCATCAAGAGATGTCATTCCTCCAGCATCTCCTGTGTCTGCCCTTTGGCCTCTTCCGGGTCGCTCTTCCCCGAAACACCCGCCAAGGTGGTGTCCAGGGGGTATCCTAACCTGACGCCCAAACCATTTAAAATTATTTGTCTTGATGTGAAGGAGCCAGCAGCTCTCATCTCAGTCTCTCTAAATGCCAGAAGTTGTCACCTCGCCATCGCCCCTCCCTGAATCGCCACTTATGCCCACACTTTAGTCCACAACATATTCTATTTTTTTTCTGTTCTTACAACAACTTATATATTTTTTTATTGTGTTATTTAAGAGTTTCCTTTTTGTTCTGAAATAAGACTGAAGAAGAGCAAAAACAAAGTATGAGGAAGATAAACTAAACTGTCATGTTGATTCACGATGAAAAAACTAACCGAGGAGTGCCATGAACTGTGTACACTGCCATGGCCTAATGTTTATTCTGAGAACAAATATCCTGCTACTTCCTTCCTGTTGGTAATAAGCTGGGAATTTTGCTGGGAACATCCCGCCCCTTCCAGACAGAATGCTGGCTTTGTTACTAAATTGAATAAAGCAAAACATGGAAAGCCTCCAAAGACCTAAAGCGAGGTCAACAACTGCTGCAGAGAACACTGTGTGCTGAGACCGAGCAGACAACTGGAACAACTTCTGCTTCGGGAAGAAAAAAGACGCAGAGCTGGCGTCTCACAGCAGCCAGAGTCACGTGATTGGACCGAATCCTGAAACACATATTCTGTATCCTAATATTCATTGATATGGTTGTGCAAAAACTTAAAATCTGCCTTTAACTGCTAATAAGAAACACTATAAAAAATGTGTAAAATAACATTGATACTGTATATTCTTGTTGTTTTCTTTTTTGTTTTATACTACCCAGTGGAATATGTTACTGAAATCTGGAACAGATCAATTTCTACAATCTTTAGTTGTATTATCGGAGTAATCTGAAAACAAATTAAAGTCAATAAATTGCCCTATTTTGCACTTCACAGGTGGCTCTGTAAGGATCTGGTATCGTAGTCATTAGATACACAATTTAAAAACATGTGAAGAATAATCTTGGAACACACGTGGACAAATATGTTGGTTTACTCACGTTCAAAAGAAAAACCCACATCGGTCAATAAAATAACTTGAACACTGACTTGATTTGTGGTTTAACAAAATCATATGAGAAAAAAAACTAATGAAGTGCTGCGATCTTCAACGTAATATTTGGTTTCACGCCTCCAACTGTTTCAGGTTTGAAGGGTCTCTTTTCCAGACTGCATGTTTCAGCTCTTTCCACAGATGTTTGGTAGGAGGTCAGAGGTCATAGAAGGACACTTCAGAGTGGTCCACTGTTTTGTTCTTAGTCCTTCTCTGCTGTTTTTGTTGTGTGTTTTGGGTCTTTATCCTCTTGGAGGACTGACCTGCGATTAAGACCATGCTTTCTGACACTGGGGAGCACATTTGGGTCCAGACGATCTTTGGATTTCATTGCACTCTTCACAAATTCAAGACACCCTGTACCAGATGCATCAAAGCAGCCCCAGAACATAACCGAGCCTCCTCCATGTTTCACAGTCACTACAGTGTTTTTGCATCGTTGAACATAGAGCTCGTGTGACTCCAGTTTCGTCTAATCTGACCAAAAAGACATTCTGCCGGAAACTTGGCATGTCAGGGCTTTTTGACAAATTCCAGTCTGACTATTTTCATGATTTGCTTTCAACAGTGGATCTTCTTCCGTCATCCGATATGGCACACCCAGTGAAGGATCGTGCGACCTGACACGGATGAATCTTGATCTTGGAGTTCACCTTCAATCGTTTTAGTTACTATGCGTTTTATCCGTGTCTTCAACTTATCATCAGTTTTCCTCTCACAGCCACATCCACGGAGGTTGACTACAATCCCAAGGACCCTAAACTTCTAAATTAAATTTGCAGCCATATTCACAGGAACATCAAAGTCCTTGGCAAGGGTCTTACAGCCTTTAACACGCTCATCTGTTAATATTCTTTCGGATCCCCTCAGACAACCCTCTCCTTTGCCTTCTCTGGTCTGGTCCTTGCTCAGTTGATGCACACCGCGATACCAGACAGCAGTGACTACTCTTCACCATTTTTGAAAGGTCACTCGGTACACAAGGCATTCTTACCTTTGTGATACCTTGAATCTTTAACCCGTAGTTACTCAGTTTGCAGGCAAATACATTGTTTTCCTACATTTGCATGTGCTTGCATACTGTCCTATGAAAGATCAAATCTATTTATAGCATTATCACCACTCACAATGCATGTCAAGCTACCTGAAGCAACCAACGATGGTGTATAACCTTAGTACAGCGTGTACTAAGGTTATAGTGGCCAGCCTGCACATCACAACTGCCAACATGGATGAACAGTGTTAATGGTGCACTATGATCATCAGTAAAAGAATAAAGTTTCAGGGTGACTGCCCTCAGAGTGTAACATGACACATCACCCAGTGGATAGAATTTGATCTGAGATAAGTATCGACTCACCAAGAAGGGCTTAGTGTTTCAGAGTTCAGACGGAGCCACAGAAGAGTTGGAACCAGTTGCCGCCACATCTCCAATTATTCCTAAACCTTTGTTCCTAGCAGTGCTATGTACCACACTCAACAAAAAAGGGTGACATCATGAACTCTATGAAGATGTAAGAGGCAATTAAGAACATTTGAGTCAACAGTGTTAAACTGAGACAGGAATTCTGACAAGCCAGGGCGAAAAAAGTGTCATGACAATAATCTTGCAGGACAAGATAGAATTTTTCCCACGTTTTTATCGAAACTAATCAACTTCTACTTGAGTCAATGGTTTGTAAGATAAAATAAAAATAATTTAAAACAATGTTCACTATTAGCAAGACAGTGTAAAGTGTTTTTATCCTTCTAACTTCAGCAACCTTTGTTTTTGTACTGTTTTCTATGCCAACGTGGAAGCTATGCAGCTTACAATAATATCTGCTCATAATTCTGGCATTTTAAGTTTTAAGTAACCATGACAATGGAAAAGTTGCTTACATGTGGGAGTTGCTGAGTGAAACCCAAAAAAAACAAATAATGGCTAGAATGAGATCCCTAATCCAGACCTGTTGGAAACATGTACGGATGAAAAAAAGGAATGTAAATCATATTCCCTCTGGATTAAATGAGAATGTAAAAACAATAGCAAATAAACTGGACACAATGAAAGTATCAAAAATACTGTTGTATTTCATCGAGAAAGGGACATTCCTGAAATCACTGATGTTCTATAAAAAATTCAGACAATAATGACTGAAGTTAAAAGGCATTAAGAGTAAAGGAGAAGGTACAGCAGAGCTTAACAGCATGTGATGTCATCCGTGACACATCACTGTGAAGGAGCGTCTGTGCACACTGGATATTGAACCGATGGATGAGTTTCCATCCATGTCTGTTAACTGACAGTTGAACCTTGAACTGGTCATTGCTGCATGATTACTTTCAGTAGTTACGTGGCTGCAAAGCACAACATGCCAAAACACCCACTTCCAGCTTGAGATTCCAGCCACATCCCTCTCCCTGTCACACTACCGGTTTCACAGTAGGTTTTAACCTGATATTGATTTTTATTTTCATAACTTCTGCTGCAACTGCAGTCTAGCTTTGAGGAATGTTTTTAAAACAAAAAAAGCATTGCTGAATTAAAAACTGTGCTGATCCTAAATGTCTGTTTATGCCAAGTACATACTAAGTTTATCCGTTCAAAGGTTTCTTTGGAAGTTCTACAGAACAGTAACAGGGCCATAGGCAAAACCCAGCTTGATTTGCCTTTCAACAAGATTAAGTAGAAGTGTAGACATTCATGTAAAGATAACACCAGGAATGATTGGAAGACTAGTGTATTTCCAAAAGGCGACCTAAAATATAGTTTGTAGGTACACATTTTTCCTTTTGCAGTCATTATTATGGATGTGGCGGCTGGACAACGCAGGTGTACCTAGAGTAGCTGTTGAATCCATACAGAAAACTGCTCGCATGCTGATTTCAAAGAAATTTGTTTGCATAGATAAAGATGGGGATGGGCCCCAGCTACTGAAACTAAGATATAGGTCAGGGGAAGTTAAGTATGAGGCTGTTTAAGGCTGAAACAGAGTGAAATTAAAGTAGAAACTTCTGTACTGTGCAAAAGCAACACAGTAATTACTGTTTGGGACTTTTGGGACTAACGGGGAGGCAACACTAAACACAGGATCTGCTGCTTATTTACACCAAATCCCCAACACATAATTAAACATGTTTTGCTAAAAAATATTCCTGATGACATGAAAGACTTGGAAAGGTACCCTCAATGTACTCTGTAGTCATATAAACATGGTATTTGTATTCAAACAGCTCAGCACAAACTCTAGCTCAAACTTTTAACACATCACTAAACTCAAGTTTTGAGTCGCTTTGCTGGAAAACTGCAGCTCAAAATACTCATGTAATGCTTGATCTTTTACTTTCTTGTTTTTGGCAGACAAGACATGCAAAAACTTCTTAATCAAAAACCCAGTTTCCCCTTTTCACGCAGTACTGCTGGAAACTGCGAAAACGCAACCTATCTCCTCCATCACAGGCTCAGAATTCTGAGTATTCGCAGCTTCTAAGTAACTGCAGAAAAGTACTCCTGTTAAAGATTAGCTCGTGCGTCAGCTGACTTCCCAGAAACTGCTGCTTTTTTTAAAATAAAGGGGTGTGTTGTTACTAAGGGGAAGTAGAGAGGCGAGCAACCAATGCTCTTCTTCTAGGCGGTTCCTTTTTACGAACTCAAATTACTTCTGAAGGCCAGATTATACAGAAAGCTGCAGAGTAGAGAAATATTTAAGCAACAAGATTGATATTTACTTTAGAAACTTATCAGAATCAGGAATTTTCTGTGTAATTTCTCAAACAGGCACCCTGAGAGACTTCCTTCTTCAGAGCAGAGAGAAAGCTCAATCAGCTGCACAGCCACAAGGCTAAAGCAACTCAAGTTTGTTGACATTTTAGTCATGCCCTAAAACTTTTTTCTGAGCTTCAACAGTTCATGAAATGTGACCTATGGTGACATTAACAAAAGAATGCATGCACACAATAGTTTAGAAACCACTCCTTAAAACTATCCCATGACAGGAATGCATTAACCTGCCGAAGGTTTCCTGCTGCACGGCTCCAACTGTGCAGAAGCTGCACTTTAATGTTGGACAGGTTTGTCCAACCACAACAGTTGACTTTATACTTGTTTTTTAATTAAAGCACTCCAGCTGAAGAATGAGGAGAAAAAATTACAAAAAAAAAAACAACTTTGTAGTTTATATTTGAAGAAATGTTTGCATTAGTTGAGTTTCACATAGCTGGCCTTCAAACCACAGTGGTATGACCACAGTGAAAATGTTTGCAACCTTCAGCCATTTCATTTTGTCATGATTCAGGACTGAGTCTAAATACATTTTACCTGTGCATAATGTGGTGCAATTTAAACCTAAGGTCTGCCAGCTTTGATGGGTTCTTAGTGACTGGCAGAAACAGAACTTTTAGCTGCAAAAAAGCCATCAACCTTCACTTCTCAAAGGCATATCTTTAAAACTATTCATGGACAGCCCACAAAACACTTCATACAGCTGGAATGGGTGAAGACTTTATACAAGAAAAAAAAAAAACTTTACATGTATACATCATGTGACTGTCTAATAACGTGGTTACCAACATCAGGGCTGTTCAAAAACTGCACTGTAGACACCGCGCTCCAAGCCACGGCAGTCATGCCTGCTTTCTATACCCAGATTCACTTGCATGGTGCACGTTGCTCCGTGAAACTGCCTCAGCCACAATTCCCCACTGTTTAACAGGCTGTTCTTGACAATGAATCGTATGGCGGTAACACAATGAAGTTCAGGAGCGGGCTAGGGGAGGTCTGCTGTGGATCATTGCCATGGAGAGGCTCCTCTCCCATTTCTCAAAAGACCTCGATAAGCCGTGTTTGTTCTGTAACCTAAGACAACAGTAAGATCTGAACAAACAAGGCAAATGATCCATGGATTCTCTATGTGCTAGTCATGATATGCAGAGTATAAAAAAAGTTTGACTGCTAGTGCAAAAATATTAGCAGTTTCCCTTTTTTAGTAAATTAATTATGCCAACAGAAAGAAGAGGGTTTTCTATGGGCCAGTGGATTCAGGAACCTTCTGAACGACAGTCATAAACATTAAAGACAAAGTCACCCCCCCTCCAAAAAGCCCTTGAACATGTACTCGTGTCACATCGCCTACAGCCTGCTAAATCAGGAAGCAGATAGCATTGTGCAAGTCTGAGGATGTTTTGAACTGCCTTCACCCCAATTTAACAGTGTAGTTGTGCACCAGTTTTTACAGACAACATGCTACCGCTGCAACACGCAAAAACTGCAACTGCAGCTTTAAGTGTGAAAGAGCTGCTGCCCCGGTTTCCAATTTCTAGGAAACAGCAGCCATCACTCTGTGTTGTGGTGTGAACAAACAAAAAGGTTAACAAGTGCAGAGGTGTCAAAACTTCATTTCATCATCACAGAACTGAAAAGTGGAGATGTAATCTGTCTTCTGCAAAAATTTTCCCTTAACAGAAAGACAGCATCAACAGGCCAATTCAACATGATCTTTATTCTGTAGACATGTTTGATCTGACACCTGTATCTGAAGCATCAACCTGGTCACAGTCTTGAAACCTGACAGGTAACATCAATTTTGTCTGCTTCATTGAGGAAGGTCCTTCCAAAAAAAAGGACTAAATAGCCTAGTTTTAAGGCTTTTCTACAGACTCCAGCTGTCCTGGCTCTTTCAGGCAAAAAAGTCCAGCTCATGGTTAATCTTGCGCAGATCCATATAACAGGGAAGTATTACACTCATGCAAATCCGCCCTCCACTTGATTGTACAGAGTCCTTGGCTATGAACAGACTGCATGAAAATGGGCTTCATGTCCACACAATATGGAAAACTACAGCTCTTTGCTGCTTTGGCCTGGGGCTTGAAAACAAACCAACACCAGAGAATTTTGATATACATCTATACACACGTAAAAACTCAAGTCAGGGTAAGATTCAACAAAATCAGCTCAACTGATCCCCATAACCATTTGAGTAATCATAGAAACATTTTAGATTATTAGAAAAATAAATTTATTTTAATTAAATAAAGACCAAATTTGACTTGCTTAAAAAAAACAAACAAAAAAAAAAACAAAAACACCACAGTCTTATTTTGCATATAATAAAGAAAACCATCAACTGAAAAAAAAAGGATCAAAACTTCTAATGTGATCATTTCATTAGCAGTAGAAGCTGTCATTTCCACCTTCTGCACTCAAGAAGAAAACGTTGGTGAATGAAGCATCGTCCAAAAGTGAGTCTGAGTCCAACAAATTCACCTGCTCAACAGGGCCAGTGTTGCCCCAATACCAGCAACTCCAATAAAGGCCATGAGTGTGTTCCTGACTGTTGACTCTGGGTCTGCTACCCGAAAGAACTCCACAAAACCATCCTGAAAATAAAAAAGCAGTTAGATTAGAAAGAGTGTTGAGTACAGTGTTTGAACAGCGTGCAGTGCTCACAGAACTTTCTTGAACAATGAGAACTGTTACGCAACCCGCAGCATTGTCCAGCCATTCAGACGTAATAACTCACCCATGAGTTGTTTTTCACCAGCCAGTCTCCTTGGTGCGTGAGCAGGTATGTGGAAATCTCCTGGGCCACCGAGTCCACGCAGCTGTCCCTGCCCCTCTCCTTCAGGTGCTGACACACCGCCACCCCGAAGGCCACCAGACTAGCGATGCGACCCCAGTTCGTGGTCCCATCAGCGAAGAGGCTCGTGGCCACCGCGCTAACAAACCCCATATCATCCGTATCATCCAGTGATAGCTTCTTGATCATACCTATGTTAAAAAGAAAAGAAAAGAGTGCCTACGTCAGAAACCCACCTCGTTGTACGTTTTGGGTATTTGTACAAGGCAAGCAGACAAATGTAAATGTACTTAGGTGAGTTATATTTAAATGATGCATCGTTTCCTTCAACGTCTAGCGAGGGTAAAATGGCATCTACTGGTAAAAATAGCAGTTCCAAACATGGATCCTGTTGTGTAGAATAAATAGTGTTAAATGTTTCCTGCAGCTTCGCTGTAGGGGGAAGACTAAGAGCAACGTGCACTGACGTCTCGCTCCGCGGCGGACACTCACCGTTGTAAGCGAATCTGTGTTTAGCCAGCACGTCTTCCACCACTCTCTTCATCGTGGACAGGTGCTTGCTTTCATTGTACTTTGGTTTGGACAGTTCAGTAAAGTCTCTAAGGGTAGTCCTCATGAGCTGCCTCGTGTCGTCCTCCAGGAGTTCGTCGACCGCGTGACCCGCCGAGGCGCTCAGCTCGACGGGGGACTGTAGTTCCGGGGAGCACGGCAAAGACTCGCCCGCGCTGCCGTCGCTTAGTAGGAAACCTTTAGGTGAATATCCGTTCGTGGAAGTCACTCCCAGGCTCTTCGGTCTTTTCGGAGGATCGCCGGACGCAACATTTCCATTGTGAGACTGAAGCGAGCAGCCCATAGCGATGTGAGCTGAGTGGATTCGTCCGTCCACGACTCCATTTTGAGGAAGAATAAGACAGTTTAAGCTCGCGCCCCGTTTCACCAGTGGATACATGTTCGTTTGAAGCAGTTACTTGAAAATTATAATAAAGGGTCCCTTTTATGTTAGTAAGATTGCGTTTGTAAATTTAGATACGAGTCTGCCGAAATAAATTAGCATTTCCCCTGCCGTTAACGCAGGCTCTGTAACCACAGTAACTGGAAGAGAGTGAGCTGCCTCCTCACGGGTTTTACTTGGGTTTAACTGGAACGGCTGGTCACGTGCCGTGACGTCACGTCACCGACCCAGCACTTCCGTAGAAACCCACGAAACGGTACAGCAACAATGAAGCTTTTAAATGTTTTAAAACATGTTTAAAACTGCACAAACCAATATCCTAAATATATGAGGAAACAATTATATTTTAATATTGCATTAATTCCGAAGATGGAACTATACAGTCAATGACTGACGCAGACGCCGTGTTTTTCCATGACAGATAAACCGAAAATAGGGAACCGCAACTGATGTTATCAAAAACCCCTCTGACCCACCTCGAGCTGAATGTCTGTGTCCTAATGTTTACAAGATAGTACTATTACAATGTGATAGTTTTATTTGTACTCCTGTACACACACACACGTAATATATATATATACATATATATATATATATATATATATATATATATATATATATATATATATATATATATATATATATATATATATATATTACATTACATATATGTGTATTACATACACACATAGATAGATAATCACTCAGGGCTGATATTCAATATGGTATTTCCTCCGTGATCATACTTTATGGACACGCCCATTTTCATCTCTTCATGAACACTCACAGAAAATGGTTTTACTTCCCCCTAGTGGTCCACAGGAGATCGTGTTCTATTCAGCACTCCCGCAGGATGCATTCATTCAGGTCCAAGTAATACTGAAAGGGAACATAAATGACATCTTAATGTAAAAGTTTATTTCAAATACTGACAAAAATCCTTTCACCTTTTCCCACACAACATTCCATGTATCCCTGTACTTTCTGAAGTCTGAAAATCATTCCTATGTTCACCAATCATCCTTTTTATCATGCAACCCCCACATTTTTTTTCTTCTTCAAAAGGAAGGGCGCTTCTGATTTCCCTGCAGTTATCTTGGGCCAGGATGACATATACCAATTATGTATGAGGAAAACAATAAAAAAAAAAAAAAAAAAAAAAAAAAAAGAGAAACATTTACTAGCAAAACAAGAAAACGTGAAAGGTAAAAGCAGCACAAAAGTACTTCAAAGCACACAGCTTGTAATTTCTTTATACATTCTGGCACGTACTTATAAAAGCTGAACGAGACACCCTGTTTTGGGTTTCACACATACTCTGCTTTTTCCCCTCGAACCGCTCCTTGCAGGCTTTGAAGAACTCCTGTCCATTGTTGTTTCGTGGAACATTTTTAGCATTCTAATGTTTTATTTACCAAGCCTTTGTGTATGTAGGCTTTTAAACCAAGTAATGCTAAATACTCTGTTCCAGCCCATCAAAATGATATAAAGCACTTTAGAATTTACAAGTGTAGTGCTGAAAAAAAGAATGAAAAAGGAGGAAAAGAAATTTACAAATTGGGTCAGATCCAACAATGGATTCTTTTTTTTTTTTTTTTTTTTTAATCTAGGTTTCCAATTGTAATTGAAGCTAAACACATTCTGAAACCAAGCAGTTTTTGATGTAGGAATTACAGAATTTTGAAACTGAAATACTCAAGAAGAAGAGAATCAGACTGTTGGAAATAATTGGACAGGTGTTCTTTACATGATATCATCTGATTTGTCTTTGAATCAGCAGCATTTACACATATTTTCATATGATACAGCTTCACATAGCTTCTGCAAAACCCAAAGTTACAGCAGAAGTAGTGTTAACTGGAAGGAGAGAGGAACCATTGATTCAGAAATAGGTTAGGCTACAAAAGAGTCAAAAGCAGGTGAGAAACAAGATTCTTTTCCTGTTTCTTGTTGAGGTCTATTTACAATAGCTGGAACAAAGAAAAGCATTCATACAGCACCAACAAGCACAGACAGACATCCAGGTCAATTCTCTTTCACCCACTGCAAATTTGACACATTTCAAAGTGAGGTTGAAAATGTAGTAGTGGTACACGTTCTCCATCATTTAGCTGACATGGTGGAGTGAGTTTGTAACGATTCCCTGAAGCGGTAATTATGACCGATTCTCAGTAAATGTAGGCATCCAGTTCTTGAATGTGTGAGGTGTGCACATTCAAAGCCCAGAGATGTGCTGATCGCTCCGCAAATCTGTTTCAGAGGTTGAATCACAGTAACAGGTGGGACGTGAGTACATCGTCCACTTTGCCCCTTCACCATGTCCCAACAGCGTTGCTAATTGTGCTCCTGCAGACAAGCAGTGTCCCATTTAAAACCTGTTACGCTCTTCAAGGCTGCACTCAACATATTACCTGCTGTTTACCTTCTGACACTCCTGAGATCAAAGATCAGTCTGTGTTTCGTGTCAGTTTGGAAAAAGGGAAGAAAAAAAAATACTGCTATAAGATGCTGGCAGTAGATTTATACTCCAGCAATAGTCGTGGGGAAGTAAACGAGAATTTGTCTGCTAAAGCTACATTAAAACAAACAAAAAAAAAAAACCCAGCACATGAGTTGCTGCTGATCGGAACTATGAAGGCAATGACTGGTTTTGTCCTTTCACTTGGACGTTTAAGATTGGATACAGCAAACAGATAGTTGTTTTGGATCCTGGTTTCAAAGGTAAAATGATCTGGATGTTCATGCCACTCTTGTTCTGCCAGATCATCTTAGGCTTCATCACAAAACAATGCCAGCCAGCTGATTACACAGTAACACTACCATTACAAAGACAAGTGCATCCACAGCCTCTGGGCCTGATAGCTGCAGGGTGGAATTTGGGTCATCCCTAAAGAAAATAATTTCCAAGCCTGAAATCCCGAGATGTGATCCAAAGAGAGTTGGGTTAGCAGTACCAGTTGTCTAAAGCTGAGGCTGGACTAGTCCTCAAAGCACCAAGCTTCTCACCAACTACATGCTTGTGTGAGCATCCGGAAGCAAACGCTCCATGCAGTGTGCTTCAATCCCCAATAAATCTTTTAGTCTCATAGTAAAACACACATCTTAATGCAACTCAAACGCAGCTGAACTAAGACCGAGTTTAGATTAGTAGGGATCTCAGCCTTTACAATAAAGATATACTCAGCTGGTTCTTGCCATTGGTTGCCATCACAAGAACATGTAAATGGATTGTCAGAACATCAAAACGCTAAAGGAAAGAAGTGTGGCTGTAGACATTTCATGTGTTTTGATATTTTTTTAAACCACCAAGAAATGCCCCACTACTGTTAAAAAATAAAAAAAAAAAAAAAAAAAGTTATATTTTCTTTGTTACAATCATGCAGCATCTTTAGAGAGAACAGGAGCAAAGGGACTAAGACATCAGCTTGAATTGAGATTTCTAGTGTCAAGTCCCCATTCGGCTGAGCTGCAGCAGCTGACTTCATTGAAAAAAAAAACAACAAAAAAAACACGTGACCACAGAGTGAGATACAAAGTACACGTCATTCTTTTCCCATTCGTGTTACTGAATGCTAAGTTACTGTTAAAAATTAAACAGCTACCCCTCATTGATTTGGTATTCACATATCTCTTCCAGCACCTCCGCTAAAGCCAGCTACCAGCACAGAAACTGAGCATGAAGATCAAAGACCATGGTTCCTAACTCCTTTACACACATTATTTTGGTGTCATTCAGGATGCAAAAAAATAACAATACATACTATACAGAATACAAAGTGCATTAACTCGCCCCATCCAACCCTGCCTGATGACACACACCTACTGTAATGCATCTTGGAACACTGAAAACCAAGATATGAGGGAGGCGGCAGAGCAGAGTGCGCAGAGGGGGTGGAGGTGCGTGGTGGAAAGGCAGAGCGGGCTGCAACCTTCTGGCCGCCTAAGCATCCATCCATCCCTCCCACCCCACCATCATACAAGCAAATGGAGTTTTAACTTAGACAACTCTGTCCGATATGTTAAAGCCAGTGGTGCCAGGGGATAAAAAGGGACGCAAGAGGAGGGGAGTGGACATCTTGGGGACGTAGGTCAGGTAGAGAAGGGACGTTTCCCTGGAGTTCCGGGGCGGTGGGGAGCATCGAGGGTGCCTCTGGGATGATGAAGGCTAACCAGCTAGCTTGCTGGTCACCAAGGACGACTTCCTCTGTGGTAGATCCTGCGGCGTGGGGATATGATCGCCAGTGACCAGGTTCTTGTCAGGTCCTGCCACAGGAAGCTGCTTGTTCTTCATCTTGGCCTTGGCCATGTTGTAGTCGCCCGAGTCAAAGTACTTTTGCTGCGCAAGAAGACAAGAGATGCTCTTAGCTTTGGCAAATGTATAAACTAAGTGTTGTGGACAGTGCTCACATACTCGACTTTGAGACTGGCTACTCCCACTATGAGGCAGTTTCCTCCCACGTTTCCCAGAGAGACTTGCAGCAACCTCCAGAGGTGCAAGTTCTCTGTTGTATACGCAGTATGTGGCAGTGGAGACAACAAGAAGAGCTTTTCCAGCCTGTGCTCGGCTCTGCCGTTCAAAATTTAAATTAAAAGTGTGCCATTAAACAGGCTCTATTTCAAAGGCTTTTAATGCTGCTGCACTGCACTCTAGTCCACTGAGATTTGTTCACTGGAGAATGGTTGTCACTCTCCACGTTTATGGATTTAGCCTTGAAGCAATGAGGAATTGATGACACAAAGATCACTTTTGGTTTTAAGGAACTTATAACCATCATGTGTTATGTATTACATTGACAAATTTAAAAGAAAATAATACATGGATGCAGAAAATTCGAATTAGGGTGTTTTTTTGTTTTTTTTTTAAGATATCAAAACTGGGATCAGTTATTAACTAGACAATTCTATCACCCACCCCCTTCTGTAGTCTCTTCATCAGAAAGTCCGAGCCGCCAGGCTTCTGGCCCAAGCCTGGGTATTTGGCCTTCAGCTTGGCCTCCTCTGCTTTCACAGGGTTGGCATTCTTCTCCTGCGAGTCCTGTGGAAAAAAGGAAAAGAGCTCAAACAATCTTGTTTTGCAGGAAACAGAGACCCTTCAGAGTGTCAGCTGATATGGCCTCAGGAAAGTTTAAGCATAGCAAGAACAGCTGGTAATGTGTCATGCACTCATGCATTCATCCTATGACTCAGAAAATTCTGGTGCTGCAATAAAAATGTTCCAATTCATGCATTAAAGCACATAACCACTTGACTAAGAGCATCTCTAAAAAAAAAAAATAAAAAAAAAATAAATAAGTCTTCAAATTTGAAATGTATAACAAGGATGGTTAGGTGAAAACAACTTTACAATGCCATGAGTTGTGTCATTAATGTTCTCATGGTGTAGTCTCTTAATATACTACAACTTCATGTATAAACAAGTCTGTTTGGAATTTGTGTCTAAAGATTTTAATGACATTATCTGCAAAACAGTTACTGTTCAAAAAATTAAAGTTATTGCTTAAGAATGATCTCTGACTCCGACAAAATCTTTTTGCAAACGTGACTGTTAAACTGTTACTGTAAAGCAAAGAAGACTTCAACAACAAAGCTCTTTGTGTGCATTGTGATCACAAATAACTTATCTTTACTTCGTTTCTGTGCTATAATTAATGTTTATAGTCAATTTTATAATTCCCTTTTGGTAATATGAAATAATTTATAACTAAACAACATGTATGATTCAAGATTAAGAAACTGTACTTTAAAAACAGGTTCCAGCACTTTCAATAACAGGTGGCGGTTATAAAAGCAATTTACCCTGACAGCCTAAGTGTCAGTGTCGCTTCTGCTGACTAATACTAGCCAAACTGGTAGGATATCTTTCAACAAAGTCCCTGTCAAGTACATATACTGAGGCCAGTACTTTGGGTCGCAGCCTTCAGTACATATTGAGAAGGAAGGGCTTTGACTGAATATGAAACCAAAAAGGAAACAGAAGAGTGCAGAGGATAAACTCCAAAAGTCATTTATGGAGTCCATGCACGTATACCGGGAGCAAGGAGCACAGTGTTGACCTGCTTCAACTGTTCAGACGAAACAGGGCACTCAATGTGTAAAGCTTGCTGGGGCAGGGATAAAATGTGACTCAGGACATAGAAGCCAATGAACAGATTCCCTCAGGAGGAGGTGGAAAGTGTGGCACAGAGTGTGCTGATTCACTTGGATCACTGGCAAGGACTTTATGAGCTGCTATATTAGTTTCCAATGCAGAGACACTGTAGTATCCATCAACACACTATGTGGGGATCACTATAACAGACTCAAAGTGTGCAGAATCTGTAAAGTTTCCCTCAGGTAGCTTCAGATTTAAATGTGATAATTCAACACGATCTGATTTGACAGGTTTATGGTTTATGCGTTACAGCACCTCCAATAAAATCATCAACTTTGAGACACTTTTATTCAAGAAATTGTCTTTAAACATACATTCTCATGACACATTGAAAATGGACTACATTGTTTGCCAAAGCTGAAAATGTAATAATTGTATGTATTATTATGCTCAATTATAGTTTAATGCTATAATAGCATAGCATATCATATCATAGCAATTGATATGATATGCTATGCTATGGAATGATATATGGTATAATAATGCATCACTTTTAAATTTCTGGAAAGAATTCCTATAACACAAATCATTTTAAGTTAGTGAAACTTGTATCTATGAATGGCTTCATTGGATCCAGGTTTTGCATCAAAGTCAACTGATTTCAGAACAGAAGATTGGGAAATTTGAAATCCAATCTGTGTTGGTAAAGACTCGGCAACTTACCAGTATTTTGTGTTGATAAATATCATCACATATGAGAAGCCCACTTTGAGTGAATTTTCATAATAAATCAACTACTAAGTTACATTCCTTTTTATATAATTTCAGAAACAACTGTCAATTGCATTTAATCCGTAAACTTTACTGTATGTAAGAAAGTGATATTTTCCAAAAAGATTCTGCTAATACTTAAAACTCGTTAAAGTTTTAAACTTGTTATATATTGCTTATGATTAGCCTCTTCTGGTAAGGCACAAACAAATCTATTTAGTATGGGTCAAATAAAAAAGTGGTTCAAAGTGCCCCCGCCTAAAAGAAAAAAAGATGTTCAGTGTTGTCCAATATACATACTAGGCGGCATAGGTCCACCTGAGGAAACAGCTGGTTGTCAGGACAACGGGAGTCTGGAAGCCCCGAGGCTTTCAGGCCAAAACAATGATCGTCGACACTGTTTGAGTGAATATATCCTCACTATTTAAACGTAGTCGGAGATCATTCCCAAAGCCGGGCCTTTATTTGGATACTACAGGCTTCCCGAGGCAGGAATCGAAAACCCGCTCCAGAAACCGATGTGGCCGAGCTGCTGGGACTCGCCAGCCAACGACACAAGGCCAGGGCCCAAACAAAGCGCAACGCATATTCGGTTTACTGCTTGAACGACATCTCGGGTAAAGCAGACGTTTATCGCACACGAACGGCTGCGGCCGTGCGCGCCTGCGGGGTCTCGCTTCCCTCCATGTTACGCCGACCAGCGCTAGCTCGCGTTAGCCGCTTCTAGCATCGGCGGCAAGCAGTCACAAGCCCACCTGTTTTTCGTCCTCGTACTCCACTTGTGTGTCCGTGTCAAGGTTTTCTGACGACATTGTCTGGCCGTGTTATACAAACGGGCGTCCTGCTGACCAGACAACTCAAGGGTTGTATACAACGAGGTACCTTTAGATGTACCTGCTGGACCTAATCCTCCTTTTCTAAACACGACTGCTCCCTAACAAAAATGGCGTACCTAGATGTGACATCATCATAGAAGGGGCTGGGTCAATTTGTAGTTGACATATACAGTAGCCTATGGAAGAGCAGCAGTGGTACAAATTTGGCCAATAGGAAACAGACAATTGCAGCACGCATTCGGATTGACAGCCCATCGCCCAATATGTTTACCTGAGGCGATGCGGTAGAGGGGGCGGGTACACTGAGTGCTCTGCATCAACACAAATTACCTAAATACCACAAAAGATGCCACTAACGCTTGTGGGTGTTTGATTCAAAACCACCTACATCTGCATTTTGATGAATTAAGGCACTAACCTTACTTTAAGGAGACCTGCCCATGTACTTTTTTTACTTACACTCCGGCTTTATAATTGGCTTCTGCTGGCGCCCGTCAGTCACACCGCGTAAGGAGAAACTTTCATATTAGTTTTTTTGCTTTTAATTAAAAAGTTGCGCTCTGTTGTTTGAAAAACACTTTTAAAGCTACACTAATAGTGCAAGAACGATTATTACAGCTAAACTAGGAGACAGACTAAGTTTTGAATAGCAGATTTCTTTTAGCCAATTAGCAGCTAAGATTTTAACTAGCTATATATACAAAAATCTACCTCAGTGGCTGATCGATCTATCTATCTATCTATCTATCTATCTATCTATCTATCTATCTATCTATCTATCTATCTATCTATCTATATATATATATATATATATATATATATATATATATATATATATATATATATAATTTAATTTTTTTTAAATTGTTTTTCTTCTGTTGCAGGTTTTTGTTTTGCTGGAGTTTCTCTTCTCTTCCATCAGCGATGGCATGTGTACAACAAGTGAGACCTACACAGGTAACATTTCTGTAATGTCAGTGTTTCATACACTTATCTATACACAGAAAATGACTTGTGTAAAAGACTTTTGTGTTATTACACATGAAGGGGAAATTGTTACGCTACAATACTATTAGAAACCACTGCCTGTTCAGAAAAAATATTTATTTTCAAATGTCAAAAACGATTCTCTGTCTTCATCAATGATAATAATACCGATTAATAAATCATCAGGGTCATCATTTGTGTTCAGGAGCTCCTGTGCTGTCTTGAACTGGTTTCTTGGATACACCTTGCTGATACCAGGTTAAACCTGCTTTTGCCTTCAGAATTGCTTAAAAATCACAGTGGCACAGATTCAACAAGGTGTTGGGAACATTCCTCAGAGATTTTGGTCCATATATATAATAATAATAACAATAAAAGCATCACACAGTTTCTGCAGATTTGTCGGCTCCCCTTCCATAATGGGAATCACTCCTGCACCATTTCTTAAACGTGCTTTAATTAGTTAATTTAATTGAGATCTAGTGACAGTGGAGGGCACTGGAGCACAGTAAAGAAGAGAGGATTTGTAGCAAAAAGCTTGACAACTCAAGTAAAATGTCAAGTTTGCCCATTTACTGTTATGTGTTAAATCATGGGTATGTAAATCACTTTTGCATTACATGAAAGTATTTTTCTATGATTATGGTTCCAATTTATACAACAAAATACAAATCGCACTAAAAAGATAAACAGAACATGCAGCTATCTTCTATTACTGATGCAAGGAAAAAAAAAGAAAAGGCTGGAAAGAAGAGGTGCAGTGCATTGTGTGGGAAAAATGTCACTCCCACTGGCTGTTGCATGTGAATCTTTCCTGGGAAAGTGCTAAAATAAAATTGTGACCCGGTAAATTAGCACAATACATCTCTTTATCAAGGACAAGTAAATAGCGCTGTTTCTGATTCATTTCTCTCACTCATGCAGGCTGCTCAGCTGTTGCCTAGTGAGGTTGCCTCCGAGCAGCAGTCCCTGATTGTTGTAAAGAAGCTTCTAGCCATCGCGGTCTCTGGCATCACGTACCTCCGGGGTATATTCCCAGAGAGAGCCTACGGGAGCAAATATGTAGACGGTTAGATGACATGTGAAACATATTTGTCTACACGTCATGGAGAGCAGTGGTTATATTTAAAAGTTAAAAATACTTACCAAAAAATGAAAAAAGAGAACCTTTTCTCCTTTTTTTCTTCCCAGATCAACAGGTGATGATCCTCAAAGGGGAACGTGACTTTCCCGGTGCTTCTCAGATACTTCACTGGTAAATTATACTGGCTTGACCCTTGATGTCCAGAATTGTTGATCACTTGAATGATATGTCTTGTAACACAGTCTAACTGGAACTGAAACATGTCGTTATGCGACATAGTCAGTTCTTAAACTTTCCTTATATAATTACTGCGTTATGTGTCTTTTTGCTTGTGTCATGTATGCACATCATACATGTAGACTAAAACAGAGTTTCTGGTAGGTGGCAGAAGTAATTTATTTATTCCATGTGGAAACCTATTGGGTGTAAATGAATAGATTGTTTATACATTTTTTCAGGATGCAGGGGTGTTTTGATGCCATCCAGAAAAAATATGTAAGTCACATTTAACCATTTCCATCAGTTTGGAAATGTGTAAAGTGCACCCAGTTACGTCACTGTTGATCTGACAACATACATGAACATTACAAGCACAGGATGTCTTCATTGTGTCACTAACACAATCATTTATTTAATTTAATTTTTTTCAGCTGCGGATAGTCATAATGTCTGTAAGTATTATGCATGTCTTTATCTTTTATGTGTGGTCTTGAATCCCAGACTGAGACAAAGACATCAGAGTTAGGAGTCTCCTTGGAAAAGTGACAATAGTAACTGTAATTCACTCCTTGACAGTTTTAATATGAGGTTTTATGGTGTCCTCTTTCCTATAAAATCCTAATAAATCCAGAGATTTCTTTTTTTTTGGTGCTAATGTTTTTCCTATTTGGCTCTTTTATTAGATTTATACTGACCCAGAGAACCCCCAGGTAATGCTCAAATTCATGCCACTGTACGGATCACTAGCTGTCTATATGATTATTTTGTATCTTATACGCAGCATTTTCTTCTCTTTCAGAAAGTGACTGAGTATTACCAGTTTAAAGTCCAGTATACTGCTGAAGGGGCTCGTATGGATTTTGAAAGGTGTTTTCATTCTGGATGGTTTTGTTATAATGGCAGAGAAGGAAACCACTTGAGTTGGACTCTTATTATCAAATCACTGCTTTCATTATCCATGAGCATAAAGAATTCTACACATCCTATGCAATTGCAGTTAGTTTGTTTGTAATATAGACAGAAACAACAACATAAATGCCAGACTTCTTATACTTTTAATGCTATATTTCAACATACTGAAATCCAGTAAAGATAATTACAAAAAAGTGATTATTTATTGGGCATTCCATCTAGAAAGATTTGGAGTCGGAAAACAATCCATAGGGCTTCCCAATCCAATCCCAATCCAAAGCAGTTGCTGATCAAACTGCCTTTGCGCGTAGTTGGTTGGCGCTACGACCCATCTCTGGTCGAACTGATGTATTCAGAGCCACAGAAACGAGACCACGGAGTGTGTGTTGTGTAGAGGAGTACATTTAACTTCTGCACTAGCCTGTTGGCAAAATAACAAAGACATCTACTTTGCGAAAGAATGATTTGAGCGTGTTTTTACTCAATTTTAGAAGAAAAGGTCAGAATATTTTTTATTGTCAATGCCAAAGCTGATTCATACGGCCGTTAGTCCTCAGCTGCAGCCATCTACACCGTCTACATCCAGATTACATTACCACTCTGCTGTCATTGTGGTTAGACCGTCCAAAGACTCTCTACAAGGATCGATTGATTTGATTGGATCCCCATGACTTTTGATCTCCAACAGACGGTAGCTAGATTTACCTGCAAAACAAATTTAAATTTGCTAGGGGTACGTCTAGATTTCCACGCTGTCATTTCATAGCTTTTTGATGGGATTGGGGTCCGGGCCACTCGGACACTTTGATTTTCTTTTTCTAAATCCATGTCCGATGATTTTGATGTGTACTTCGGGATCATTGTCGTGGTTGAAAATGAAATAATTAATTTTCTTCCATTTCTGAGTTTTTTTGGCATAGTTTAGATGAGGTTGCACATTCTTGTTTTAGTTGTAATAAACTGCTTTCATATTGCCATCCTAGCCCACAGCCCAGACTTGTGCAGAGCACAAGAGGTGGCAGCCACATGTGCAGAGCGACCAGCACCTTGTAGGAACAATACCTGCACTTCCTTCGTTGTTGTTGTTAGACTCTTGGTGGCGTCCCTGATTAGTTTTGTCCTCGTTCTCTCATCAACTTTGGACGGTCATCCTGATCCTTACAATGTCTCGGTGGTGCTACATGTTCTCATCTTATTGATGGTGACGTTGACGTGGTATTTTGGAAGATAATACAATTCTGACATTTATGTTGTTGCCAATATTTTAAAAACCAGAAATGTTGTAATCTCATCAAGGAAAAATACTTTACATCTGGACATCAGGTAATACACACGCTCTAAATCTAATGTTTCAAATGGTGACTGATTCAACCATTAATTCCCCTGCAGGGTTTAATGACGTATTTTTGATTACATTTGAACTGAGTTGAAATATTAGTTCCATGTTCCATGTGTTACTAGAGCACTTGGCTTTTTTTGAAAGCGTGAAATACCTCATGATTACAGGTATATACAGACTGTCTAAACACACCTCAAAAGAGCTTCAGTAAATTTTACTGCCCAGTTTATGGATAATCCAGTTATTTCTGTCACAACAACTAAAATGATAGGCATATTTAAGCAACACTGACCTAACGGTTTGTCTCGTCGTTTTGACCCGTTTCTTCATCAGCAACAATCAAAAGGTGTCGACGATGTCGTTCGGAAACACTAAGAAAGCCAGCATCCTGCTGGTGAGGAAGCTCTACACTTTAATGCAGAATCTGGGTCCCCTGCCAGAAAACGTTTGCCTCAACATGAAGCTGGCCTACTATGATGATGGTAAGACGCATACAAGAAAACATTTCAAGTTGCACGTTAAAAAGCTTTTTGCACGTTAAGCTTTTAATGTGCATCCATCCATCCATCCATCTATCCATCCATCCATCCATCCATCCATCCATCCATCCATCCATCCATCCATCATCCATCTATCCATCCATCATCCATCCATCATCCATCCATCCATCCATCCATCCATGATTTCTTTTTTGTATTAATTAATGCATTTATGTTTTCATTTTAAATTTAGTTTAACATCTTAATCATAGTTGAATTTACCAGCAATGTCTCCAAGAAGTTTTTTTTGTAATAAACAACTACAGTAGAAAGAAACTGTCAGCCATCTGCACAAAACATAGTCTCTTTTTCAGTTTTAGTTTATCTGTTTGCTTCTTTGGGTTTACGTTTGTGTGGCCTTTTTTTCTTAGTCACCCCTCAAGACTACCAGCCTCCAGGCTTCAAGGAAGCTGACAGCGACATATTGGAGTTTGATCAGGAGCCGGTGAAACTTACCATGGGTGAAGTGGCCACCCCCTTCCACTGTGTGAAGTTTGACATGGCCACAGAGAAACAGAGACTGGAGCAGGTGGATTCACACAACTGTGACACAGCAGGATAGAAAAAGGCTAAATGTGTCAACTCCTACTTATAACCAGCAAGTTTTCCTGCAGTCACTGTTTCCAGGAGCTCATTCGCAGCTGCACTGTGCTTATTGTCTGCAGGTGGAGGACAGCGTTCATGGGAGGGACAAGTGGGTTCTGAAGGTTGAGGAGGATGTCATATTGCAGGTCAGCACATAATTTCATGGTCTGTCTCTGAGAAAACGTCTGGGTAAATTGTTTACTTTGAATACAGACAGTTTTTGTTTTCTGAAGGGACTACACAATGCTGCCTGCTCTGACTTGTCTTTCCATGCATTTTGTATTCTGTGCTACAGCGTTATCAGTTAGGAATTTGTTTGCTGCCTGAGAAAATAGACATGTGATCTGAGAGCATGTGAAAAGTGTCGATTGCATGAGAGTTGGCAGCCTTGTTGCACAACGTATCTGCGCTGGTTTGTTCACATAAACACTGCTTACAGTGGTTCTTTTACATGAAGTTTTTAGACTCCACTTTGGCAATGCTCCCACTTATAGCATTGGGGTCACCAATCTGATTTTTACAAACACAAATAAACAGCTAAACAGTTACCAATGCAAAATGCAAAATGTTGCATATGAAAGAAAGGTCACAAGTCAGAGGGGTGAGTCAAACAGCAATGACAGTATTTTGTTGTTGTGGCCAAAGTGTTGACACTTTCCAAATGTGGTGTTCAGATATTATGTCTTACTCTTTAGAGTCATGCACCCAAAGAGGTGAAGGAGCTCATCGGTGAGGGCACAGGCCAGGATGTCACCGGTAATTAATGCATAATCGCATCCAGGGACAGTCTGCTTTGTTTGTAAACTAAATGTTTTATGTATATATATATATATATATATATACGCATGTGTGTGTGTGTGTGTGTGCTTGTGTGTTTGTTACTTTAAGGGATCCAGGTGAGCTCTCATGAGAAGACTGAGACTTCTGAGGAAGTCAGAGAGGTATATATGACACTGACTAAGCTTAACGTAACTGAATGTGAGCATTCAGCACAGAAGACTGTTGTAGATGTAACTGGAAAAACTTGCCCCTTGATAAAATCACAAACTTGTGACATGCTACCATTGGCTTTTGGTGGAGTGGAGGCTGGGTGTAAAGATATAGAAAATAAATATAACAATAAAAAGTGTCTAGATAGCTGCAAGAAAATGTGCCTCATGGATAGCGAGGCACTATTACCTCAAAACTGAAAGCAGGTAGCTGACTCAAACGTGTGTGTTGTGCTGCAGTTATGAATGAAGAATGAAGCACCTGCCAGCAGTTCAGAAACAGAGAATAGCTTTAAGCTCTGTGCAAATGGAGCAAGTAGCGGACTTGAGTGCACTTTAAGGTCACCTGCATTACAAACCATCTCTCCCCTGTTAGATGAACGCTCTTTTGAAGAAAACGTCTGACTTGGAGGTGGGCCTGAAGAGGACCAGGAGTGGGCGGGTAATCAAGTCCACAACGGTCAGTCAATCACTCGACTCGAAAGCCCCCTGTTCTGTTTGTCTTCTACTCTTTATCGTACTTTTCACCTATACAACATAAAACAACTTCAGTGCAAATTACCACCTATATATCTGAGTGCAGGTTATTGAGACTGTATTCACAGAGCTCTTTAGAGTCGGTGCCTTAGATATAAAAACAATTTTTCTTAAAGCAAAAAAAAACATTTCATTAATCCAGAAAACTGCTGCTTTAAACAGTCTGCTCAAGCTGCTTTCACTGAGTTGAGTTTATTAGCCTTTAACCGGACGATTCTACACTGAGATCATGAAACTAGATGACTGTTGATCAGCCAGTAAGAACAGTCATAAACACCACCTGCCAAATGCTGTTTTGTGGAGCTCTGAACTGTCTGGACACGGATGCGGGGCTACGTACATGTCCTTTTGTGTCCGTTTTAGGGTTGTTGGTGGTGAATCTATGGATCGGGCTTCATACCCAGACCATCTAGTGTTTGAAGGATTTAGGGATTTAGGAGAATCACTTATCTACTTGGGCTCTTTGTTCATTCTGGTTTTATTTTTTTTGCAGTATGGTGTTTTGTTTTCTGCTCCAGGAGCGCACCGCTGTCAGATAATGCTACTATTATACGCATGCTTGGCCTTCAGAGAAGTGTAATAACATAAATGCAAAATATACACTGTCCTTTAATATCGAGGCTCATCGTATGTGAAGCAGTCATCTGCCGTGTGAATGCATATTTTTAGGAATACCTTTTTTATGGCAGATTTTTGTAGATGTTTGTTTTTTGGTGGTTTTTTTTTTTTTTTTTACATTTACAAAAAATCTGTGTGTGTTTGTGGGCAGGAGACAAACGTGACAGTGAACAGCAAGCAGCCAACATCGGGGAAGGAAAAACCGGTGATTATGCATTACAGCATTTCTTTACGCTGACCCAAGTCCTAAAGTATAAAGATAATAATGATCTAACATGATGATTTAGTTGTACAAGCCTCACTAAATGATTACGTTTATTATCTAGCTCTTAAAGGACAAATTGTGGGTGGAATAATGTCCTCACATGAACCATAGCTCAGTTTGGAAAAGGAAAAGTCAGAATTAGATTTTTTATGCTGAACTTGATAGATGAAAGACGTGTCCTCTGCAGATCTAGGCAGAATCTTAAAGTGGAAAACGCGTAGGAACCGTGTTTGTTTCACAGATGAGTCATGTGTGATCACTCTGGCTTCTCAGAGTGGGAAGTTGTCTCTTGGTATGTGCATCAAATACTGTGGTTTACTGACTGCAAATGTCACAACACTTCTGCCGTTTTCAGGTTTCTCAGTACGAGATTCTCAGCAGCCAGGAATCGTCTGCTGCATCTGTGGCTAAGAAGAAGCGCAAATTCAGTGAGCCGAAAGAACGCTACTGACATCACAGTCACCATGGCAGTGCCGCTCTGTTGATGTTTTTCTGTTTTAACTGCACGTTCTGCAGTTTTGTATCTCCTAGGGAATCCCACCCTGTTTTGAACACATTTTAGAAAGTTAGAACTCAGTAGTCACTATAAACTGTTTGGTTTAGTTTATTTGAATGACATACAGTTTGTTGTTTTAATTAAATATATATATATATAAGTACAAAAAATGAAAAGGTTTGAACTGAGTTTTAAGTTAAAAGTCATTGACAAGAACACTTGTGTTAATATTTGAGATGGTAACAGTTTTAAACATTAAATATGCCATCTCTGCTGAAGGACTCTTATCTGCTACATATATACTACGTATTTTGAAATATGTAATGGCTTGTTATGAACTTGCATGTATTCTTAATTGTATGATTGTAATACAGTCTATCTGTCTAAAGGCCCTGGGATCTGGGATACAACAGTTTGTTTGGTAAATGTAGAAATGCGGCTCTAGACGCCATGCAGCGGAGTCAAAGGGCCCAGCAGCTGCTGCCATTACTGTGACAACCCTGCAAGACGTCTGCAGCTGTCTGTTAATTGACACAAAGGATTTCCAGATTCCAGATTGAAAAATAAATAAATAACTTCTGGCTTTTTTGAAAAAGCAGCCTCGGTCTTTCAGATGTCACTATTTGCATGGAAGGTGCCTTAAATGAAGCTGTTAAGTGAAAGTGGATTATATCTGGACACGGTGACCTTTGTGCCCAGATAAGGACCCATCAGCAGCCTTCCGCCCAGCAAGCTATGTGTTTTTAATCTCCCGTTGTTTTTCCCAGAGAGAGGGACATTTGCTGATAGACTGCCTTAACCCAGTGCAGATCAATACTGCAGGAAGCCTTTGTGATGCATATCCAAGCAGCACCCTCTCCCCATGTCTGCGGCAGGCCGCGCGGGGGCTGGGGGGAGGGGGCTCCATCAAATCAGTCCTCACTTCCCAACAGCGGTTGCGCTGGTCATCACATTTATTTCATAGTCTGTGTTTTTTTATGGCCGTCTCTGACAACACAGCAAATAGAAAGCAGGACGGTTTCAGAAATACATGCGTTCACTGGCGCATTGACGTTCTTTATGAGCTGTGAAATGAATCGGGGTTACCTGAGATCTCAGCCTGACTCCAGTGGCATGTTTCAACACTTTCTATTAATTTAACACCAGAGTTCGTTGTGCAACGATAAATGTTGAAATGCAGCGATGGTAGAGGCGCCTCTGCAGGTGGAGTCCTGATCTGAAGATAACCAATATCACAGCTGTAGGGATCGCAGCACTTAATCAAAAACACAAGATAATAAATAACTCCCAAATGATGAAATGTTTCCAACAGCTTGGGAAAAGGTGACCAATGAAAAACACACATTTTGTGAAACTGCCTTATTTGACACTGATAGGGTTTAACCACTGGGGATTAGACAAACACTCAAGAGATGGGCGCTTCTCAATCACTTCTTGGAAGATTCTTGGTAAATGAAAAAAAAAACCATAGCCACCTGTTTTGAAGATAGACTGGTTCTCCTGTCATGCATGTTCCAAATAACCAACAATTCAGAGAGAAGAGAATCAAAATTGCAATTTTGCTTCTCCTCCACCTTCAATTCTTCGCTCGGATCCTGGGACTCTTCATCATTTCTGTACACACACGTCTCCCAGAAATGAATTCTGAAATTAAATTCAGGGACACACGTCCAGCGGCCAGTGTTAACAGATCAATCAGCTGGCCAAACAGCAGGAAGGGCCCGCCGGACGCCTCTGCAGACCAATCACAAATCTGGGTCTGGGTCGATAGCTCCGGTCCGGGGCCGCCTGTGAGCGTTCAAGGCAAGACATACTGACAGGCTGATGGACAGACAGCAGCGGTTCATCCCATGGCTCCATATAGATTAAAGCCAGCTTCTGTGAGCCTATAGTCATGGTGTGGTGATTGTGCCTGCAGGGTCTATGGGCCCCAGGGGGAGGGAGGCTGGCTCTTACAGCAGGCGGGGGGGTGGGGGGTGGAGTGGACATCCAGCCCAGAGACCGTGACCCCTCTGACCTTGCCAGAAGGGCAGCAAATGTTTCCGAGCTGATTAGCGCTTCCCCAGTAGAGCACCCGGTTTCACGATTAACCCTTTGGAACCAGGCAGTGAGCAGAAATGTTGGAGGAAATATAAAACATGTCATTTGAAACATTTCAGGGGAAAATACAAAGTTGGCATACGAATAAAGTTAGTGTATAAAAAAGTATTCAACACAAAACAAAGTTGGAGCACTGAATTCAGTCAATTCCAGGGAAGGACAGTTTTCTAAACACTCGCACCGTTTTCTTGTTTTTACATTTAAACAGAATACACCAGAGCCCTCAATAACAGCATACTTTATTTCTTTATTTATGTTCAAATTTGGCTCTTTTTACTTTAGCCCTTCTCATTACATTTCAGTAAAAATATTTCTCTTTCTCATCTCCAGACTGTAGTCCAGACTAGATAGTGGTGTATTGGTAACATTTGTTCAACTATATGCTCTTCTATTGTATTATAGCAACCGGAAACAGTTCTTTCTGAATTATGAGCACTTTGACTTTTGATAGTGATGTACACTTTGGTGGGGGCGGGGCAAATAAAAATTGGAACACCATTTTACAACAAAAAGTCAATTTTAATGCAAAACATAAGTATAAAGATGCATATGTGTGTGTGTGTGTGTGTGTGTGTGTGTGTGTGTGTGTGTGTGTGTGTGTGTGTGTGTGTGTGTGTGTGTGTGTGTAGTAAAGGTTTTAATGCTGGAATTAAACTTGTTGTTGCTATCAGTTAATTAGAGGATCTTTTTTCTTACTGTATGCTCACATGCAGATTATTAGATACAAACAAAGTAAAAGAATCAACAGCTAATTCAGAGGTGGAGCCGAAATATCTTTGGCAGCCACAAGGGGGCGATATGCAGCCGTGGATTTGCCTTTGAGACTGCACAGACCACCCCTTGTGCCTTCCTCAAAAAAGGATTTTTTTTCCTTTTCAAACATGCCTTAATGAGCTCATACAGTTGGCCTCCACACTGTACACAATTTGAAAAGCGTGCGCTCCCACTGAACAGGCAAGACAAGGCTATTCAACCTGTCTTTGGAGAGACACTGCAGTGGAGTCAACAGTATTGATCTGAATACAGAATGATAAAAGGAGGGCAGGCTGAGAGCAGGTGGTAGCAGGCCAGCAGATTCAGGGATTTAGTCGCACACCGTGCATGTATGGACAGTGCTGTTAAGCAGTGAGGGGACCGACACCTACTCGAAACAGATGCTCAAAGCAATGGGATGTGCCCCCATTGTGATCAGAGCGGACAGCTGAATTGTTTACCACCAAAGAGCCCTTTTCTTCAGCGGCAGGCCCGTACACAATGGGCCCCCACCACACTGATGCACTGAGGATTTCTGCAGGGGGGCGGGGGTGAGGGGTGAGTCGCGCGTGTGCAAGGAGTAATAGAGAGTTTGTAGGGTGAGCCTGTTTCTGTACCCTCTATTTTCTTTCTCTGTGCTCAGATGGACCTGCCTTCACCCCATCACGCCCAGAAAAGCCCCCCTAAAACTACCGCAGGGCAGGGGTTTAAATGTCACGCTTGGCCATCAAAGCGCCCAGCCCCCGGCTCGTGTCTCATGGGGGAAACACGCCAAGGAGCAGGGTGAGGGAGAGAGGAAAGCTAAGGGGAGGGAGACACTTGCCCTCGCCCCATTGTCCATTACGATAAGCATGAGCTGCTAACTGACTCCAAATCAAGTGTATCCTCTCACCACGCGCCCGGGCCTTGTCCTGCTCCTGCTCAAACACAAAGGCCCTCTGTGTTTTTATTTTTTCAACCATCCATAGGTGAATAGTAGCTTTGGTCATGGTATGTTTGACAGATGAGCTTAAAGGAAGCTGCAGAGTCTAAATTCAGCTGGCGTCCAAGCTGAAAGATAAACAGAGTTTGTCATCCCGAGACGCTCAAGAGCCGTCCACATTGCACTCCGGTGAGTTCTTATATGACAAAAATCAATGATAACTTTTTGCATTCAGTCACATAAAAGGGGCTTCAAAACATTATCGTGACTTGAAGGGGTAGACGGAGGGTGGATGAGGTGTGGGGTGACAAAATGTCAAGCTGAAATACAAGTACAGGATGAAATATATGAGCTGCTGGCCAACTTTATCCCAGCCCAAGGTCTTGCCTCATACTTTACCCATCCACAAGACTGAGTGTTTTATGTATCTATTTGTTCTAAATAGTGGCACACTTGACCTTGAAGGAAGATGTGTGTGCTTGCAGTTTGGCCCGGGAATCATCCCTCCTGTCAGGGACAGCAGAAGTGACCTTGAACCGCTACGGTGCAGCCGTAGCTGAGTGCACAAACTCATTTAACTCCCGGGTTTGTTATCGACAGGCTGTAATCGTTAACATTATGGATGATGAATAACTTCTGACTGCCTCATACCTGCGCAGTATGTCGCTGTGCCATGCAGACCCGGGCCCGCTGCAGGCCCACAGCGGCAGTGATGGTCAGGTGACTGGAGGGCCACATCACTTACACTTGTCTTCTCACCCAATCGTGGCAACAACTCATCAGCGGTGCCAGTTAAGCACACAGAAGTGCAAAAAGACATAGATCACTTCAGTGGTTTACACCACTCTTTTTCTTATTTGTTTTATAGCACATACCTTTTTGTGTACTCAGGAACACTTAACTTCTAGCATCAGCTGTTCAGGCATCTGCAGTGTGTTTTATTCTGTGTGTATTGATCGTTCTTAATGGGCAGATTTACTGTAGTTTCTGAAAAACGCAGAAAAGAAAAAGAAATTATCGTGCTCAACACTACCAGACCTGCAGGCATGGATCTTTTTTTTTCTTTTTTTTTACTACTGAAGGAAGCAAATTTTTGGTCATTTTTTTGATTGTGAACCACTAAAGGATAACAGACTTCCAAATGTGGATGCACAGAAATGGACTGTGCTATTTCTCACTAATACACGACAGCATCATTGACGTTCTGGAGAACAGGAAAGTAAAAACACACTCTTCAATTCCCTGATTTGTCCTGACTGATTCTCTGAACGCATCAGATCTGCCACATTAAGGAAGAACTAAATTTATTTCATCTGCCACATGCTTTTACTTTTTAAATTTGTTATACTGAAAGATTTGATTTTATCCGTTTCTTTGGGGTTTTTTCTACTTTGTTGTACCTTGTGAAAGTGACAATGACAATGGGGCTTTAATTATCCTTATTTTCTGTGAGACACAGATTAATTGACTCTTTTTTTTATATCCTTAAGAAATATCAAAATTGCCTTTTGGAGTCTCTGTCTTTTACATATTAAAGTATTTTGTGTCTGGAGTGTTTTATTTGGACCCTAGTGGTGATGCTGGTTGTTGAATAGATTGAAAATCAGGTTAAAGCCGCCCCACAGTGGCTCAGGCGTTAATAATCTGCCTCTGATCTGTGTCCACACAGATAAAGACGCTGTGGGGTTCAACGAGGTTTGTCAAAAACTGATCTGTGACCTCGAGCCTTCTTTCATTTTTTAAAAATACTAAAATTAACTCTACTTTTTAAATCTTAAATTTGTTTGGAGCAGGTCTGATAACAATGAAGCATCTTTTTGTAAACAGTCCCGGGAGCTAAATTAATTAATTTTTCAATTAAAATGAGATAATAATAATTGTGGACATAATTGACTGATCAGTGTGAATGCTTTAGAGCAAGACATTTAAGGTTTAAAGAGGATATATTATAGAAATTAATCACTTTTTTAATGCTAGAACATTTGAAAAATTGAGGCGAGTCCTAATGTTTCCCAGTCTTGTCACACTGTTTGAGACAGGCTGCGTATTTAAAGTTCTCATTCACTGAGCGGTTCAGATTTGTGGGGCACTGGGACACCATGGACCCAGATCTGAGTGGAAATATCCAGATTCCCCATTTGTATCTTCACCTAACTTCACATCATGTTGCACTTGATGGCACCTACTTCAAAAGACAAACATCCTGAGTAAGACAAAGATGGGTGGATTCTAGCAGCTAACTCCACCCCCTGAAACCAACCGCTATGAACAGAGCTGGATAAAAGAGGCGCTTTTGTACTCTATCTCTGTAGTATTTTGACCTAAGCAGGACACTGTCAGAACTCAAGAAATTAGTTTGACTTTTGACCAAAGGATATTATATTTGTACTTTAAAAATAACATTTAATAAAATAGTTTACATATAACATGTGACAAATGGAAAGAAATGGAAATAAAATACGTTTCTTTACATCTGCACTGTATATCTCACAGAAACAAATTTTACAGCATATTCACTGTGTATGTTTTTGCGGTGACATTTCCATATCACACCTGCGTCAGTTTGGACCGTGATTCACTTCCATGATCTGGTGATGTCATTAAAGCCTGCCAGTGCGCACACCCAAAAAAAGTTGATCACGAAGGAAGTCTCAGCAGATGAGCCTGAAGTCATCTATAAAAGCCTCAATGTGGAAAACATCCTCAGTCAGTCAGGAAGAGCTCCACATCAGCCAAGTCTAATGGGAAAAGGCCCGGCCTCGGTGGATGAGAACCACTGGCATGAATTTGAAATACAGAAATGCAAATAAATACAGCTTTTGAAAATGTCTGCGCACATTTGTTGAAGCCAACACACAGAGAAATACTTGAAGTGAAACCATGTCAGCGAAGCAGCCGCTCACAAGTTTCCCTTCGGACTAAATGCACATTTTATATACAAGAACTTTAAGTTTCCATACCACGTCCACAGTTTGACAACAATTTGCCGCAGGGAGGAATAAAAAGTTTGGTAGTTTTTCTCTTTTCCTCTTTCTCTTGTGGCCATGGGAGTTTGACTTCTGCCCTCCCAGTGTCTTCTTCCTCTCCAGGCTGAGGGTTTTTCATTTAGCCAAGGTGCAAGGGCAGCCACTTCTCTCCTCTTCTCTCATGCACGTACACACATGCCGATTTCCAATTCAGCTATACTGCAAGATTAGCAGCCTCACCACCCAAAGGCTGGCTTAAGACAGGAGGGCAGACAACCAGCAGCGTTGGTGGGATGCATGCGGAGGAGAAGATCCCCTAAGACTTGTCTGAGGCCGCCATGGATTTCATGAATCCTCAAAACACACATGCGGTTGTTTAGGATGAGCTGTGAGAGCTGTCAATTTGGCATCAACTTGAGGGCCTTACATATTGTTTGCACTGTACTTGAAATGGAAATGTATACTTTAAATTGTTATACTGGTGAACCCTGTTGGATTTAATGAGGGTGTCTTTGTTTCTACCACAGATAAAATGTTGCAGTTTTACTTTTTCTCTTGAAAGTGTTGGTGTTTGGTGATGGTTGCTTGAGAGTTAACTGTTTGGTCTGCATTCTGCTACAGTTCGGCCAGCAGCCGCAGCTTCTTAACGTCTCTGTGCAGAGCTCAACAGGCGCACATGCAAATCTGCATTAATCAAACTACAGTGGAAGGTCACGCAGGTCGTTTGGAAACAAACCGCAAACAAGCCCATTGGACCGATCAGGCGTTCAGAGGCAACACCTCATTACAATTGACCCGAAACATGTGGCCCAACTACAACTAAATTGTAGCTGAATTATTGATACAATGGCGTTGGCCGCTTTGCAAGTGGGGGCATGAAAGCGAGCCAACATGGGAATGGTCCACTAATTTCAGATGGGAGCCCCAGGGCACATTCCTTCCAGTGAAGACCAAACATATCGACATATGTGTGAAGGGGGAGAGTCTGTGTATAATAACAACTGGGTGCCAAAGGAGAATATTGGACAATGGGACACTTCATAAATAGTCAGTTTTAGAGAATATACATGTTGCTTTTTTTTGTTGTTCTTATGCAACTTTGATGAAAAACACTGACAATCTCAAAGCTGAGATGATGTATGCATGAGAAACTTGGCATATCTTTTCTGTTGCTCCCCTGAAATTATTACAGCTAGACTGTCTGTTTCAGATTCATCTGCATGTGTCATATCCATACTGCTCGTAGAAATGCTGGGATGATTTGATATGTGTGGGATCAAGTCGTTTAGAAGGGTAGACCAGGGGGATGTAGGCTGTTTGTAGCTAAGCCCAGGTTGTTGACCGTCAGAGAGCCGTCCATCTAATTTCTCCAGAAGTGTCCAAAAGCCTTTGTGTTCTCAATGCACTTTTATTTCCACCTCTCTTGGAATTGTGATGACCGTGCCTCGGGGCGACAGAGACACCTTGAGGAGTGCCCACCTTTAAATCCGCTGCTCCATGACTTCAACCATGACCCCTCGCTTGAGGGATCCCTCAGGCGAGATTTAAACGAGCTCCCCCAGGTCTGCGGCGGCTCCTCTATTCATCGTCACGTTTTCAAAGGCATGAATTGGCCCTCTCTGATGGGTAAATTTGAATAAAAAGGAGAAAATTTGGGTAAAGTGCAATAAAAACTTACAAATGTGGGTAAATGTGCCGTGAAATGTATGTGTAAACAGAGTGCCAGACAGAAGAAAAGGGCAGATTTTGAAGTGAATGTGACAGGGAGGCAGAACAAATGCTCGGGGCCCCTGCAGCTTCTTTCTTTCTTTCTTTCTTTCTTTCTTTCTTTCTTTCTTTCTTTCTTTCTTTCTTTCTTTCTTTCTTTCTTTCTTTCTTTCTTTCTTTTCTTCCTTTCTTTCTTTCTTTCTTCTTTCTTTTTTCTTTCTTGCTTTCTTTTCTTTCTTTCTTTCTTTCTTTCTTTCTCTATTCTTTTCTTTCTTTCTTCATTAACCTCACAACTGATTTATATATATATATATATATATATTTTTTTTTTTTCCATCTTTAAAAATTTGCGTTTTTGATTTGATCATCCATTTTCCCAACACCTCTTTTTTTCCAGTTAAATCGTATCACTTACAATTTCACAGTTCTGCCTTTCTCTTTTTGCTGTTATGGAGGACGAATGGCGAGAAAAGCATACAATATACAGGCTATTGATCCACGCCCATCACTGCAGAAAAAAAGTCAGTACGGGGGGGTGGGGGAATGGAGGGAGACTGGACACAGCAATCGATAACCTACTCTATCAGCCGTTTCCATGGCAACCGGCCGAGCAAGGACAGAGGGCTGCCATGCATTTTGCACCTGTCTATTTCATATACCTATTGTGATAATGAAAGTGTCAGGGCAACGAATGCAAAGGTGATGTGGGAGACCAACACAGCGTCAACTTTCACAATTCAATGAATTACATAAAGGTTAATAGATTGCTGGAAATCAGTGGTGAAAATTGGGGCAAGGGCAGGGGGTGCCAGGGGGATTTTGGTGACCTCCTCCCCTTCCCAGTGTGGACTGAAGGATGCTCGGAGGCAAGCTACATTACAGCAAGTTGGGTACAAATCCCTGTGCCTGGGTTCTGCTATATTATTCATAAAAACACGCACAGATGACATTGGCAGTTGTTTCCTGACATTGGAGACGGGGCCCCTTTTCTGGTTGACCCCAATTTGGAGGTCAAGCAAGCAAAATCAATGAACTGGCCATTAGCTCACCGTGAGCGACTGTAGGCACAAGAGGAGTGAAATACTGTATAACGGGGCAGATATAGTGAGGGGTGAAGTCCAGCAGTAGGGTGGGAGTGGTGCTGTGGTTCAGGCTCACCAAAGCTTTTGTCAGATCAAACCCAGCAGCCTGAGCCAGACTGTCAGGAGAACTTGACACCCAGACTATCATTGAATCTCCGTCTGTCTCTGTGGTGGGCAGTGAACTTCCAACCCTCTTTGAACCAGGGGGCTCGTAGACTCCAGAGTCATGGCGCTAATACAGGTTTCCCCTGAGTGAAGGGGATAGATATCATGAGCTGGAGCCTATGTTGATCATGTGCTTTATTGATCACCAATCGCAGCTACTGCTGAAAAGGCAGGATTGAAAATGAGAGTGCAGGAGAAAGAGTGGGAGGGAAGGCAGCCAGTTGTGGCTTCTCGCTACGGTCAATGCACTTGTATCAGACTGCACATTGAGCATGTGAGCATTGCTTTGCTGGCTGCCCATCTGTACTTGTGTATTCTTGTGTTCCCTCAATGCTGCAGTAGTCATGAATGGCAAATCACAAACTGCAACAGATTTACTTGAGTGACAGCAGAACGAAACTCTGCACAAACGCAGCACACCATGCAGCAAGAGGCTCGCTGAACTGATGTGGACGACCCAGCGGTTGTTCTCTCGCACCAGAGGCATTCTATGTTTTGTGAACTGTGACAGAGAGCTATTGACAGGCACGTGGCTCTACAATATTGTTGGGGGGCCTCTAGCCACTGCACTGACCTTTGACACCCCGTTAAAGCAACGGCCTTCATTGTTAGGGGAGGAGGAGGAAGACCCAGGAGAAGTGCAGGGGGTTAGATGACCCTTGGGCTTCGTGCGTTTGGGTTCTCCTTCCCCCACAACCTCACCCCTCCAATCCTAACACCATCCATTCCTCCTCCTTTCCCTTAACCCCCCACCAAACTCCACCTTATGCCGATCAATGACAGTTTCATGTGGCTTCTCCGGGCCTGCAGTCACGTGTGTCCTATTGATTTATCGACATTACTCCAGGCAAGTGAACCCAGAAGCCCCCTCTCTCAGTAGGCAGCCAGGCTCCAACCCAGCAGAGATGCACCCTCCCCCTGTGCTGGGTGGGCCCATGCCAAGTCATGCAACTGTACCAGTCTCTGGAAGAAGCGGCGCATTAGCTGCACACAACCAAACAGTACATTTGTGTGGATGCATGTGTGCGTATGTCACTGAGAAAGCTTTTAAGCCTCACACCCCACCCTCCACTGCCAGTCTAGTTTACCCTGTTCCCCACTCTTCCCCCCGAACTCCACCAGACATGTAATGGGGACAATGAGTGAGACACCCTGGCACTCACAAATGCATTTACTGTCGCCTCCGATTTCCACAGACGACTATTCCACTTTTATGGTTAAAAGGTTCTTTTCTTTCGTCCGTGTCAATGTCATGCCTATGTGGCCATGGCTCATGTCATTTGCCTCTTTTATTGTGGGGTGGGGTGACTCTGACCTACCCATCCTTTTTACATTGTGTCCCCACTCCTCAGGGCTCTCCTGTGTCCAGTGAAAAGCCAGTGGATTCAGGAAAGGGAGGAGAAGAGGGCAGCTGGACAATCCCAATGGCCTGGCTGGTCACTGATGGGGTGGGGGGTGGGGGGTGCTTTAAAGGGAGACAATCTAACACCATTAGGATGGAACTGTGGCGATGGCAGCTGGCCCTAAAAAAGAGAAGGAGGAAGGGGGGACTCAGAGATCAGTGACCTGGCCACACTGTCCAGCTGGGGGGTCATTTCACAGCCCACCTCCAGCCACGTGCTGGATGACCATCTGGGGATCTAGAAAACCCCTCAACAGAAGAATCATCCTCTTAGTTGCAGGGATGGGGGACAGAAAAAAGTGTTAAATTTTGGTGTAATCTGGAGTGAAGAGGGAGGGGGCACTGCAGCTGCACATCGCGCTTCCACGTAATACAGACCAGAGTTACACTTTACAGGAGCTGCAGTCTCTCCAAGTTCAAATATATTCAGTTTTTCCCTTAAATCAGGCCTGTTGCTCGTGCCGGCTCTCACTTTTATTTGCAGTATTAAATTTGCCAAAAAAAGTTAGAACTCATTAAAGAATCTCACTAGTATTTTATATATCCCGATACGCAGTATATGAAGTATGATACGACCCCTGGGAGTTGTTAAAGGGAAGGCATCTCTGTAGTATATATATATATATATATATATATATATATATATATATATATATATATATATATATATATATATATATATATATATATAT
>CM026211.1:1487134-1517134 GCA_014839995.1 Xenentodon cancila | reverse complement strand
GAGTTGTAACTTCTCCACTGTGGGAAGGCCCTTTTCTTTATAAATGTCTTTACATATTGTATCCCTGAGGTCTTCCAGCACATTCGAGTATTATTCAAGTATTATCAGTGTCAGCATATTGTACCTGGTTATGCAGAGGAAGTTACACCTCGTGATGTATTTCAATGGGCCTTGTAAATGAAGTTAGTCTGAATTACTACTGAGGGCTCCTGAACTCAAGACAGTCCTGTAGTTGTGTGTTTCTGTTTCTGTGTGTGTTTAGCAGCACGGAGGAGGGGGAGGTGAATGGAGATCGTATCAATCGCCAAGCCAGGCCATTGAATGTATTGATTAGTTACCTTTCTTATTAACATGCTGATTAAAGAGAGAAGGCAGACGGAGAGAGAGGGAGAGGGAGAGAAGGAGAGAGGATCGAGGCAGCAGACGCGCACACTCCGAGGACGTACGAAGGAGGAAGCAGCAGCCGCCACCGAGATCCAGTAAAAAAGGATGCAGACTGGATTTAACAGCCGGGCAGGGAAGGAAAAGTGAGGAATAATTGGGAAGAAGAGCAGAGAGGGAAGCGGATGTGAGAGAAAAGGAGGAGGATGAGGAAGAGGAGGAGGTGGAGGAAGGGGGGGAGCAGAGGGGGAGTGGATGCGAAAGGTGGACCTGACTGGAAATTCAAGGATGGAAAAAAGAGAGAAACCCTGCTGCCTTTGATCCCCCACTGAGTTACGCCGGCTGACACACACTTTTCACATTTACTCCAACACACACTCTTACACACTTCACACATCTTCTTACAACGCAAACACACACGCACGCACACACACCTTCTGAGACTGACAGACCTGGGCAAAAGCATGCATTACGGTTGCAGAAAATAGCTGAGAGTGTTTATGGGATCAATATGTAGATGCTCCTTAAACGGTATTTTCATCAGCGAGCGTTAAGGCAGCGTGCGGAGAGGGATTTCTCAAAATGCACGCCAAGGTTTTTCTGAGGAAGGTGCGCTTTTTATTCCGAGAGATGACCAGAAGGTGTGTGGAGGGGGCAAGGTGGAGGGAGGGGAGAGAGGGGGAAAGGGGGGTGTAGGTGGAGATGCGAGAGGCAGGATGCAGACTTGTTTATATGTTTGTGTCGAAGCGTTTCAGTGTCCGTTATTTTTGCATGTTGAAGAAGTGAGTTTTTACTGGTTTGTCCAAGCAACAGCAGGTGATCAGAGACCGGGGCTCTCAAAGAGCTCCAACTGTGTGGAGTAACTGCAGATGCGACGCCCGCGGAGTTGAATGCGGCTGGATGTCTCCCTGCAGACTGGGGGGCGCAGGCGTGTGGTACAGGCCTCGTGTTGGTCGCGGTTCTGGTTCTCTTCACAGTGCGCTGAAATTTAGTTGGTTTGGTTTGTTTTGAGGGTTTTTCCAAAAGAAAACAGGGACAAAACAAACGTCACAAGAACTGTAATCATCTGCATTTAAGTGTTTGGATAAAAATATTTTTACATTATATTGATTTCTTGTTTTTAAGATAACTATTTAAAAACTACCTGGATTGTGCTTTCACGTCATTAAAATAATATTGTATCACGTAAGAACTTCTAATCATAGCCCTGCCCCACAGAAATATCCCTATAGACTAAATCAGATTCATTCTAGCAAAGCACTGCAATTACAGTTAAATAGCCTAATTAGAGCATCTTAACTGACAGTTAAATGTAAATTAAAATCTAACATGAAAAGGACGTGCTAACAATGAGATACATAGACCAAAGCACCATTTCTGTTGGCTCAGCAGCTCACACACACACACACAGATATATATATATGTATATATATATATATATATATATATATATATATATATATATATATATATATATATATATATATATATATATATATATATATATATATATATATATATATACATACATACTCGGTTCTTCTGTTTCTGTGTTGCTACTACGTTGTTACTCAGGCCAGTTAGGCCAACAATGTTGGTTCAAAAGTAAATACCAAGTTTCTGTGACTTTACTGGCTGTTTGTAAGCAAAGTTAAAGACACTTCTGGGGAGACACTGTACTACAAATCTCCTTGTAGAAGCCCTTTACAATCAGAAACCACTTTGATTAACTACAGGGGTTAACATACGTTTTGATAGTTGTATGAAACACATCAACTGAACAATTTAGGGTCCATTTAAAGCGATTTAGAAGCAATTAGGACAGAAACAATGGCGTGTTTAAGTTGGCCTAACGGTACATGGCGTGTTTCCTTGAGACTATTTTGTTCCCTCTTACCGCCTGTTTGTAAAATCCTACAACTTATTAAACAATGAGGGGCTTCTGTTGTTGTGTGACTTTTAACCAGCTCAACTTTTAAAAACTTGCATCAATCCCTGACCCAGAGAGAGATCGAAAGGGAGAAGGAGGAGAAATAAACTCCAACCAAGTTCCAACTTATCGACCTTTGCACCCCCTACAGCTGCAGCTTGCATACGTGAAACCCTTTCCCTCTTACCCCCACCTCGCAGCTCGGGCCACCAGATAATTTCATTTACATAAAGAATGCAGAGCCAAATTACACAGGGAGATATTTACATTTTATATGAAAAATAGTTGTAGGGCAAACAGGAGGGTGATTCAAATGCGTGGATCGATAATGGCTGATGCGCATTCGTGTGGGGGTGCGCGTCCACAAACACAGACACAAGTATAGAACTTTGCAAAATTAAAATAGTATTTTTTTAAACGTATATACATGTAGTATTGTTTTTAAATACATTTTAAAAATAAAACTATTATCGTGATTTTATGTTGCAAACCATGTCTAAAACACTCATCGCCTTATTTAAAAGTATTTACCCTGCCATTTTTTTACGTTTATAAGTAGTTTTTGTACTCTTTCTTCAGTGCTGATTATTGGCTGGCGTGCACAGGAGGTGAGCCCAGTGAATTAGACGAGTGAATTTGCATTAAACCAGATGTGATCGATAATAACATTATTCACACTGCGACGTCGAGTTCCACATCGTGGCGTACACGATCATTACTGAAACTAAATCTGCAAATAATAGAAGAAAATAATGTGATTACCATTCATTCATTTGCTGGACATTTCCAGCAGCAGGAGCAGCTCCTCTGTTTTACATGTTGATGGAGGCTTGGTTAGCTCAATGGGAGTTCAAAAAAAGAAAGAAAGAAAGAAAAGTTAGATTTATTTAATACCATCTGTTTTTGACGTAAAATCTATACATCCACTGAAGATGGTGTAAAAATAATCAGTTATCTATGCATGCACTAGAATATTACTATAAAATTCGCCTTCTATTAAGTTCTTTAACTGGAATATAAAATGTAAAGACATTTTTAGCAGGCCGCACGCTACTAATGCAGATAAAGAGTAGGCCTGCACCAACGCACATTTACCAGCGGGTTATTGTGTTTATTTCAAGCTTTTTAACCAAGAATGTGCTTAATAAAGAGCAAAACAAAGATACTTCTCAATAAAAAAATCTTTTAGATTTTAGTTTTGCATAACAGAACAGATGAGAGAGAATGTTCCAACCTCACAGGCTTCATGCTTCCGTACAGGTCGTTCATGTTTGATCTGATACTGAATCAGGTGGTGCTTTTGCCTCGTTGTGTTTCTGTCATCACAATCAGCTTATTGTGTTTTGTTCATTTTTGCCACTTTCAGATCTAATCTGACCAAATTAGTTACTTTATTGATTATTCACGTGCTGTTATGTGTAACGCAAGGCCTCATGAAAATCATTGATTTTATCGATCAGTTTGAAAATAAAAGAGAGTTGACAAGAAAAAAAGGAGAAGGAGAACGCAGTCAACAGAAAAAGAATCATTACGAGCTGCTGTGGTTTAATTTCACACAAACTGGAAATGTTCCTAATGTGATTTTCAGTCAAAGTAAATATATATTATCTAAAATCAAAATATGTGCATTTTTAAGTAGTTTATATTATTTTTTTCTTCTATGTAGGATTTATGTTTTTTATTATCATATTTGAAATATTTTTTAGAAGTTCTAGAGAAAAATAATTGAATAAATTAGAAAAACTAAAAATGTCACAGTAACAGCTCAAAATTTTCATTTTACTAGAAACAATAATTGTTAAATTTTACAGTAATAGCTATTTAGACATTTTAAACATATAGAATAATGTAAAATAGATAACAAGATATAAGAATAGCAGAGCGAGATGTAGAGATATAGATATATAGAGAGATAGAGATGCATATAGTATATAGATATATATATATAGATATATATATATATATATATATATATATATATATATATATATATATATATATATATATATATATATATATATATATATATATATATATATATATATATATATATGTGTGTGTGTGTGTGTGTCAGTGTGTGTGTGTGTGTCAGTGTGTGTGTGTGTGTGTGTGTGTGTGTGTAAAAATTGAAATGAGAATTAAGGCTTGTAATATAAACAGGATGACAGGATGTGTGTGTGTGTGTGTGTGTACACACACTTATAAATTGCATTGCATATATTGTATTTAATAATTGTGTGTGAAGGTTTTCGATAATGAGAAGAACTGGTCAGGAAAGGTGTTTCAGCTCAGACACTGTATGCATTTATTTCAGTCAAATATTTACAACATGTCATGATAAGTCAGTTTCTGAGAACAACAAGTAAATGTGCCACAAGCTTAAAGTTAAATGACTGAATTCACAAACTTTTAGTTTTAGCAGTGGTGTGAACGTCCTACTTGAACTAAAGATCAGGTTTATTGTGAAAATTAGGACCGTAATATGAGTCTGTTGCAGAGTAAAGATTTTATCATTTTTTTGTATTATGGATTAATGTTTTATTATTATTATTATTATTATTATTATTATTATTATTACTATTACTCTGCAAATGAGACAAACGTAACATTGACAGTTCTGTTTTTTATTGTTTGTTTTAAAAAAACAAAGAAGGCTTACGATAATGCTTTGGAAAATTCAGATTATATGTTTAAAAACAGCTTAAAAAGCAAATAAAATGATCATCTTGACCTTCATTTTCCCGTTGATGCCAATTTATTTAAAGCGTTAAGACACCCAGAGTCTGGAAGCTACAGCAGCTAATGAAGAAGAAAATGGATTTGATAAAGAAAAGCACTCATCACTGTGTAACAGTTCACACCTGAAGCGTTTATTTGAGCTCAATTCACCATTTCTGGCTGCGTGCTCTTGATATTTAGCTCCTATGCATTAAGTTGGATTTCAGCATAAAATGGCTGAAAAAAGCGTCGTTTTGGAGCGTCTCGTTTTTTTAATTAAAAAACGAAAATATGGACTTCACCACATAGATTTGTTTTATTTTATATTGTATGTGTTTTTGTTTTGTATGACTTCTTGTGAAAATAAAGCTCTTGTAAATCCAAAACGTGTGTTGTGCTCCATGTGGATTGACCTGTTTGTGCGCGCGCGTTAAGGACTGCAGTCTTTTTGCACAGCTGGACGCAAATACAGGTAAAGTGATCACGCGAGGTTGTAGTTGGCATATTTTGTCATCGTAACTGGGTGTGTGTGGAGTGTGTGTTTAGTCAAAATCAAATCTTTGCAGTCGTTTTAAAATACATACTAGTTGTTTTCTGTAAAGAGAGTCAGACCTCCTACACAACCGCAGCTTCATCTATTATCATTTAACAATACGTGATCACGTTTACTCGGTGATTAAGCAGAGGATGTGTGTGTGTGTGTGTGTGTGTGTGTGTGTGTGTGTGTGTGTGTGTGTGTGTGTGTGTGTGTGTGTGTGTGTGTGTGTTGGGGTAGAGCAAAGAGCAGGGTGAAAAATGTTGTTAGATGTTTTTTTTCTTTTCCGTCCTCTCTCCTGTTGCTGCTCTATCCCACCGCCGTGGATGCGCGCATGCACGGCGGCCTTCGACTGCTATATTCACGGCACGTCCGCGGCTGAAGAAAATACCTTCTGCTTCTGCTCATTTTTTCTGCCTGTAATAAGATATGAATTTATGAATCTTGACAAGCCACATGCTGGAAGCTCATCTGTTCAGGGAGGAGTTGTTCGCCTTTCTGGAGCTTTAATCAGTGAAACAGCAGGAGAAAAAGAAGTCCTTCTTCTCTGCCTCTGATTTGCATACTTCTGTGGTCATTTTCAGGTTGCACCAATGCCTCCCGACCTTTGACCCGCCTGATATTGACTGTTTGTAATATTGGTGACTCAGCCATTCATGAAAGCATCAGCCAAAAAGCTAGAACCTGAACAGCATCAGCTTCAGATTAAACGCTTTACACCCACCACATCTTAAGTCACTTTGGATAAGAGCTGCAGTTAAAAAGGCTTATCAGCATGAGTGTCCCTCCTTGTATTTATTGTCTGTGTTTGGTAATGGAGGAGTTCCCGTCGTTTCTCCTTACTGCACGTCCCTCTGAGAGCATCAGCTAACTGAAATGGAAATGTTCTGGCTGTAATGTTAAAAAAAGACAGTGACTGGGAGCAGGGCAAGCGCTTAAACTGAAATGAAACGTATTATTGGCGATTATGAGATTCGAAGCTTTTATTCATCAGTTAAAAGGAAGCAAAATATATAAGCATCATTCATCATTATGCACGGACAGTTACTACGGGTTGTATGACGTGTGAGCTGAAAAACCCGCATCCCGAACACCCCGCCGGGTGCTGCAGACTCACGGCTTTTCCAGCCGCAGACAATGAACTTTCACCCCGACCTCTGAAGAACCCTTTTATTTTTGGCTGTCTTATAGCCGTTGACCATTTTTTCCTCCAGCTACTCCATGCACGCATCCCTCCATGCCAGCCGCGCACAGGGTGGATCGATAGGGCAGCATCTGCTCCGGGAAGCCGGCGGTCCCACACCGCGCACCGCTTCACTGTTTCCAAACGCCAGAACTGCTCATCTCTGAAAATTAAACTGACAGAAAGATATGATTAGTATGCGCTCTGCCTCCCTGTTTCTGTCTGTCTCGGTCTCTGAGGCTGGCGCGCGTACAAGCGCGCAAGTATGGGCCCTATCCATGCAGACAAGATGTATATTGAGGCCTTTTTGTATATGCACACGCATGCGCTGGTTCACATAAATCTACTCCATGTGAAGCGGACAGTTGTACAGGTCTGCACGAACAGACGCATTATCATAAAATTATATTTAAATCTTTCAACATTTTTATTTGTAAGAATGAGCACAAATTGGCATCCAGTGGGCACTTTTGCTCGTGCATGAACGTGCACGCACTCGGGCCTGCTCTGTGATGGTGCAGCAGCAGGTCGTGGGTCTTCCTGAAAAAAAAAAAAAAAAAGAAGTCGCATTGATCTCGCTGAGGGACTTTCCAGAATGAAGTGTTGGCGGTGAGTGAATGGAGGAGCGTGCTGATTAAGAGGTGTGCGAAACAAGAGCGTCACTTGACTGCATCCATCCTAAAAGGCTGGTTTCAGACAACAATTTGTGTTAAACCATCAAGAAATAAAAAAATGTTTGGATTATCCAGGTTTAAAAGAAAAACGAAACAGAATCAGGCTTGGTGAGAACATGAGGCACACTGCACGGACTATAGACATTTTATTTTATTTTTGGGGCCCAAAACAGAGTGAGGCGATTCATATAATTAAACATTCGTCCTTATTTCAGCTTGCATCCGAATTGAATGTGTTCAATTATTTTAGAGTCATTAAAAGTCATAAACCAAGAAAAGCGCGTGTACTCGTGTCTCTTTCCATCGCCAGCATATATATGATGCTGCCGCAACAGCATCAGTTGTTACCTAAAAGGACAAAAACGACATTATGCAGCCTGTAAAATCCATTGATCAGACGTGATAAAGAGCCGAGCGCTGCAGGATGACCAGGACATCCGCACATAATTCATAAGTTGTGCATGCAATCAGCCGAAGGAGGCTTAACCTGTGGGGTTATGAGAAAGGGAGCATCTCCGCCTCCGCACCTCCCCCTCACCGGCCCCGTCACCCCAGACCTCCCCCCTCCCCCCGGAGAGAAAGGGTTAATTGAAGTAGGAATTTCATCGCACATCTGTCAGATTTTTAAGGCCGTGACGCACTGCGAGTAGGGGAGTCGATGCGAGCTAGGGGGGTGGGGGGTGGAGGGTGGAGCAGGAGGAGGGAGAAGGAGAAAGAGTTGGTGGTGAGATCGATGAAGTGGCAGGCAGAGGGAAGAGGAGGAGGAGGAAAATCTCACGAGATAATGAAAGAAAAAGAGGAGAGCTGCTAGTACCGAGCGAAAACACGAGGCTGTAGACCCGGAGATTTTTTTATTTTGGAGCGGGAGACCAAGACCGGGGGAGGAAGAAAAAAGAGAGGAGAGCGAGAGAGGAGGTCCGGCTGTAACCACAGATGGTTTTTGCTCACTGGTTTGTGTGAATGTTGCACCCCGGGGCGCAGCGGACCAATTGTGTGAATGTGCAGGATCTGCTCGGTGACACAGTCGGAGAGATGCTCAGGACGGACAACAGCCGCGGACGCGCTCTGAGGACCGGATAAAGGTAGGAGTCTGGCTCCCTTTAAAACTCCAACTTTACGTTTTTGTAGACTCCGAATCGTTTGTGAACGTGATAGTTAAAAGATCGTACATGAGCAGCTACAATGCAGCGGTAATTTGAATGCACGCGCTTTCTCTGTTCTTTAACTTTGCGTAGCTACGCATAAAAAAACAAAAACAACAAAAAAAAACAAATTTAAGTTATATTACAAAATGAGATATAACATAATTTAGTAAATCGTTTCGCGGGGTGTCAGGCGATGTCACTGTAAGGCTCCTCTCATTGTTGTTGTTTACAACGCAAACTCGTGTCTGAGGATCCAGAAACAAACGCCATGCAGCTTTTTTCCTTTTCTAAAAGCAGGAAAGTTCAAATCCACCCAGTAACGACGCCTGTCTTGTCTCACGCAGGCACAAAAGCTTCCGAGAAGAACCCAGCTGAGCACCAAAGACACAAACAAATGTGCAGATGCACAAAAGAGAATAAAATACCAGTCAACGCTCCCGATGCTGTTACAGACTCGTTTTCTTGGAGTTTTAGGGAGTTTGAAGACAGTACTTAACGTTATCAGATAATTAATTAGACACCCCATAATCCCGGAAATCAATTAATTCACAAATCAATAAATCCATAGTCTGGTGTAACAAGAGACCTTCCAGACTGTTAGTCTGGCTGCTGAACAACATTAACAAAAGAAGAGCAGCAGCACGCAGCAGCCAGAAATACACATTTTTTTGTTGAAATAAAAAAAATGGATGGAGGTCTAGGGGAGATGTCCCTCCACAGCCACTCTGATCTGGCTCACAGCCAGGACGGCAGGGCCATGCTGCACTCACGGGACCTTTCAGCAGCATTCCCCAGGCCTTCCCTCGGGGGCTCCAGCATGTCTCTGGAACCTGATCCCCGTCCATCGGGCTTTGACCACTCCATGTCGGCGCTGGGCTACAGTGGCGACTCCCCATCCAGCTCCAGCAGTACCTACACCACCCTGACACCCTTGCAGCCCTTTGATGACAAGTTTCACCACCACCATCACCATCACCCTTGTCTTCCTGTCAGCAATGTCATTGGCAGCTTCACCCTCATGCGAGAGGATCGAGGTCTTAGTGCCAACTTCTACAACCCTTACGGCAAGGAGCTGGCCATGTCCCAAAGCCTGTCACCTCCCTCTACGGGTTCAGGTCTAAGCTCCTCAATGCATGGCTACGGAAGTCTGGGCAACAGTCCCAATGGCAACGGCGCTCAGATGCTCCACAGCGGCTACGACGTCCATGGAGGGAGCCTCTTCTGCCGGGCAACGGATTTCGGTCGAGAAATGTCTCCACCAGGCCTGGGGGCAGGTGAAGTGTCAGTGGGGCATCAGCTGAATAAAATGGAGGCTCACCAGCACACCGCCAGCCACCACTCTCACATCTACAGCCAGCATTACCAGACCCACCATCACCCAAGCCAGCAAGCCACCAAGATGAGCGAACACCTGCACTCGTCATCGTCCACCTCGTCTTCGCCCGGTGAGGGCATGCTGCCGGGCTCACAGGGGAGCGGAGGCGGCGGGGAGGAGATCAACACCAGGGATGTGGCCCAGAGGATCATCACTGAGCTGAAGAGGTACAGCATCCCCCAGGCCATATTCGCAGAGAGGGTTCTGTGTAGGTCACAGGGCACCCTGTCTGACCTCCTGAGGAACCCCAAGCCCTGGGGCAAGCTCAAGTCTGGCCGCGAGACTTTTAAGAGGATGTCCCGCTGGCTCCAGGAACCTGAATTTCAAAGAATGGCCTCACTGCGGCTGGAGGGTAAGATATTGCTTTGCTCACTGTTTGCCTCACACACACACACACACACACACACACACACACACACACACACACACACACACACACACACACACACACACACACACACACACACCACTTTCACCCTCATGCAGAAAAAGCACAACAGACACATTCTCCAGCCCTGTTTTCCCCAAACACCTCCCTGTTCCATGTCTTCCAAAAAAACAAAAAAAACATCTCCACATCAGCCATCAGTATGCAGCTCAGGCTGATACACGAGGAAAAGCAAAAGCATCAAACTGTTTCTTTTCTTCACACTGCGAATGCAGCGCTGGTCTGCTTCAGCCTCAGCAGCTGTTGATAACAGGGACGTAGCAGCACATTGAGAGCGGGGTGAGCACGAACAGGGCCATATGCTCTGCTCCTTTGTTTACTTTGCTCTCAAACAGCACCTATTGATTTGTACAGTAGCTACAATCAAAAAAAAAAAAGCAAAGAAAAGCCACAGACATTTGCCCTCTTCTTAAATGAACCATGAAGATCAACGTGAGCAGCGGTTGGCAATTTAATCGCTTTTGAGCCCACAAAATAATTTGCGCAGATATGCCACTCCGGAGCGATTGATTAATTTGAGCAGTGATTTATATGTGCTCAGCGCTTGCCTCAAGTTGAGCTGGCAAGGTACCTGATGCAAATTAGACTTGAGCGTTTGCCAGACATCTTTTATCAACGTCCTCACTGAAGCAATTACTGCAAAGCTAAATACAAACGTTCACTCGCATGGCAGCACCGTGCTGCTTTGTGGTGTTTGGAAAAGAAGAGGCTGCTATTAAACTGCAATTACTTCTAGACTTTTGCACTGAATTGTTTAGCTGACTCGAACATTAATTCACAGCAATTAAATAGTTTATAAAATGATCTTGTTTAAAAAACAGATTTTCTTAAAAAGCGAGAATCTGCTGCCGTTTTCTCATTTCAGTGACTGTGAATTCAGTACTTCTCTTTCTTTTTTTGGTCTTTTACTTGACGACATAATTTCACCTGGTATCTTTGGCAGTATTTTCATATTTTGATCTTAGAACATGAATGAAGAATTGTTGTGTGTTAATTTGGGCTGGCAGCATTTATTTTGTTGAACCATTTGAACGGCACATCTGTAATCTGGTGCCTGACATTTAATATTCTTTGGGGATGTGGACTGGAGACGCGGCAGCATGCCTTACAGTGCCGTGTTACAGTGTTTTCCCTCCGCTGGGGCAGAGGACCCATCTGATACACGGAACACAGAGAAATCCAAGCGATCCCAGTCATATGAGACGAGCGTAGACGTGTGTGTGTGTCTGCATCTGCAAGTGGTCGGCTCACTGCGGGGGTCTGTGAGCTGTACGTGTGTGCCAGCCTGTCCAGTTCATCACTGCTTCTCGCTCTCTGTCAGCAGCTCAACTGATTAAGCCCAACAACACAATGGGGTTCATAGGTAATGATTGTGCACTCTTGCAATCCCTTCACAATTATTGATCTTTGATTGTTCAACTCTGAGAACACATGTGTACATCCTCCATTCAGCAAAACGTCACACCAATCAACTGAAGCTCTTATCTAAAGATGAGCTACCTCGGGTATGTTTTGTAATTTGGCCCAAAACGTGCTTTGATTAATCTAATCCCGTGTTGTGTGGATGCTTTGTATGCAGAAAAGCTTCTCCTATCCTGCAAGAAGCACATGCTCGTCATGATAAAGCCGCCCTTTGTCCTTTGGGCAGAACTCTTGCACCGATCGCTCTTCTTTAGTTGCAGCATCCCGTTTCTTCATCTTTAAAAACACAAACATTATTTTAACGAGTCAGCGCGCCACGTCCTAGGAGCCGATCAATCGGACTCATAAAAAATTAAAGCTTACACAGAGAAGTGTGCTAATGTTTGACAATGCTCCACTCTCTCCCTCTCCGTGTGCTCCCACACACTCTGAAATTGCATATTTAGTTCTTGGCAAAGCCACAATTTGGACAGCTCGGCACTTTTCTACATAACCTACTTTCCGAAGGGGGTTGTTGTTTTTCTTCCCCTTTGGCCAACCCCCTTTTGTTTAATTACAAGACGCTATTGATTTCCATGGGAAAGAGCAGTACGCTTTGCCCACACACACCTCGGACGCATCGGCGAATCGAGACTGGAATTAGAATGCGCGGTGCCCTGTGCTCCCCAGTCTGAAGATAGCTCAAGTGCTCTCTGTTTCACGCCTCAAGTTTTAAGATGATCCTCCTTAATGCAGCACTCGCTTAAATACATACAAGGCCCTTTAGAGTCAGCCAGAAGCGCTATGTTATTTCCATAAGTATGTCTCTTCTAGAGGGCTGCAGAGCTCTCTCCAAAGCTCGATGCCTGGTAATTATGGAATGCAGTTGCTGCCATTTTGTCTTTTTAAATAGCCGTCCTTCTGCAGACACTTTGCTAAACAGGGAGGAGGTGATCCTCTGGATTTCTCTGCAGTATGTAGTTTTGTGTGTGTGTGTGCTCTATGGATTACTGCACTGTATATGAGATGCATCTTCAACCTCGGGCTGTGGAGGAGCCAGCCCGGATTTAGCTGGAGAAGAAGGATAAAGACCACACAGCCGACACTTAAAGTCGAGTAAGGGGAGATGAGAGACTCTAACTTTAAAGATGATGGCCGAAGCCCTTGACTAAAGGTCTGAATGAAAAAAGAAAGGTCAGCGCGGTTGACGTGTCGGCTCCAGTGCTTGCACCACCCCCGCAGTAATGAAAGCCACAAAGCCTCGTCCACCTCTCGCTGGCGTACAGTGCTCATTCGGATAGCGAGGCTCAAAGGTCAAACTCGACCCATTTGCATATTAGGAATTGTAAACAGGCCGTCGTGGCCTTAGCTGTAGAACATCGAGCAAACGGCGTTGCTGTTGTTGTTCCGTCTTTTTTCTCTTTTTTATCGGACTTTTCCAGCTCCCCCCACTCCAGCGCTGAGGGGGTTAACCAGCCTCTGTGGGTCGAGGAGTCTGAGCTGTACAGATTTAATCAATAATTTCTATCAGCCCCTGGCCCAAGAAATCAGCAGGGGGTGGGCTGGGGATGGAGTTGGGGGGGGCGGGGGGTTAGTGTGTTGGGAGAGGACAGGGAGGGAGGGAGGTGTGTGAGGGGGTGTTTTAGCTGGGAAGGGGGGTAGGTTTAGATGCCGGGGGGTAGGGAAAGGGCTTTCGATCACGTTTCAGCTACACGAGACAGGGGCATACATCATGATTAGGGGCTGTTCCCACGATCATAAGAAGCCTATAGGGGAATATTTATGTCTGAAGGAGTAGCCCCAGTACTGCGGATTTATAGCATGGTAATTGTGAGCCTTTTACACATGATTACAGCATAAGGAAGCATTTACTTAATGGTCGGTGTTGTGATCGTCAGTAAGGGAGAGAGCTGAGGATGGGATGGAGGCGAGGAGGAGGAGAGCAGCACTACGCAGCAACTCCGTCCAACCAGCCATAAATCCGTGCTGTGAGTGAGCTGCCTGGCGCGATCATGTTATTCCTTTCATTATTACATGAGCTGTGAGTGCACGGCTATATGGGCCTTCTATAGCTACACCGCACATCCTCACGCCCCCTCCCAGAAATATTGATGACAGGGGTGGTGTAACGCCCGTGAAAAACGTAGCATTTGGGAAAAAAAAAAAATTCACTTGTGGTGATATTGACATGCCGCTGACATCTCGGCCTGTTCGGATTTTAATGAGACGCGGTTCGATAACTCTCAGAAATGCAAACAAGCTCTGGATGCCCTAAAAGCTAACAGGCCCCTGTAATCTCAAGTTGACAAGAGTGCATCCCCGAGTCAAAACATTTCCTTCAGATAATGATTGTGGAGGAGAATATTCACAGGGAATTCATGGCAGGATTTATTCACGTCCACTTGAGTACTCGAGTTTTCGAAACTCGGTTGGATGTCAGAGTAAAAGCCTGGAGGTGGCGAGTTTGCATACCGCTCTCCGACCAGCGTCTGACGGCATTCGTATGGAAAATGGGAAAGTCTGCAGTAAAGTCACGCTTATTTCTCAAGCACTCTGCTAATGAAATTTGCTGGTCATGTAGTAAACACCAACCGGCAGCCTGAGATGTTTGTCAGCTGGAAGCTGTGAGGGAAGCAGGTGAACGTGTCAGAGCGGCTGTGAGAGCAAAAGCAGCATCAGTGGCGTAAGAAATGTATGTTTGTAGCATCAGTCTGAGTTTGTTAGAGTTGGAAATATTGGCTTTCAGGAGTATTACTATCCTATATATCCATCCGTTCAAGTCATTTTAGTCAACAGTAAACCTTCACTAAGTTTTTGTGCTGTTGCAGCGAGATTATTCCAGCAAACGAAGCTTGTTTCTGAATTCTGAGTAAATGTGTTATTTTTCCTTTCACTGTTGTGAAAAACAGCCAACGTAACCGAATTAAAAACAGGTTGGTTTCTTAACTTGATCAAACTGAAACTCAAATGAAAAAGTAATAATTTGTTTACAGTCGGTCCGTATTATTTCATCCTCCGGAGCCTCAGAGGTTTTGTGCGCTGAAAAAAGAGAAAAGAGCTTTTGAAACAACTTCAATTTGTAAGAAACAAAAATTAAAATTCTTGCATTATTTTATGCAAGAAAAGAAAATAAAATAAAAAACAGCTTTGTTTCAGCCAGAGATTAAATGCTGATTTCACAGTGTTGCTCGAATACAGAGCTCATCGGTCCAGGTCTACAGGATTTAATATCCTGCTCCAACACACTTGGTTCAGATTAACAAGTCTTAAATAGCTTTTTCAGACCAGTTTACTTGAATCTGGTGTATTGGAGCAGAGATGCATCTAAAACATGCAGCACAGTGGCTCCTGAGCACCGCTCTAGTACTTATAGTCCTTATAGTTTCATCTGAAACAGCATATCAAGTATCATTAATAAAGTACTGAGCTGCCGTAATTATATTAAGTGTTTAGATATGGACACATAGCATCTTAAAAATACATTAAAAGTACAGAGGCTCATCGTATTCATTTGAAGGGCTGTTGCAAATACCATTTTTATGTGCTCCAGGGCTCTGAAGGAAGGGTTCGTCAAATATTCTGACATTCGGTCGGGTATGCTGTCATACATCATGTAAAATGCAACTAAGCGACTATTTAAATGAAAAACAAGTGCATTTAAACTTAATAAAACAAACTAATCTACGGCTGGACTAAGTTCCATATTTTGGCGCTTTGGTAGAAGATTTCACCAAATTTTGGAAGAGCCAGTTGAGTATATTTTATAGATGTTAGCAGATAAGCAAATATTTCAGTCAAAAATAATAAATGAACCCCTAACACCACAAACTAAACTATGGCAGGTATCTAGGACTACCTTTTAGGGTTTGGTGCTTCGATGTGAGGTTTCAACAAATATTCGGGGGTCCGGTCGGTATGCTATAATCTATAATACAACGTATTCTATATAATAATTCGATATACTAAAATATTCTACAATACGTCACAGATCATAGCAGCTATTTTACTGTAAATTAATGCACTAAATACAACAAACTAAATACTGGCTGGTTCGAGTGCCAAAATTTCTGAGCTTTGTTGTGAGGTTGTAACAAAATCTCACACCAAGATCTGGTCGCGTATGATACCACATATCATCACGTTATAGTGGTTATAGTGGTTATAGTGGTTACAGTGGTTATAGTGGTTATAGTGGTTTTAGTGGTTTTAGTGGTTACAGTGGTTTTAGTGGTTTTAGTGGTTTTAGTGGTTTTAGTGGTTTTAGTGGTTTTAGTGGTTTTAGTGGTTATAGTGGTTACAGTGGTTTTAGTGGTTTTAGTGGTTTTAGTGGTTTTAGTGGTTTTAGTGATTATAGTGGTTTTAGTGGTTATAGTGGTTATAGTGGTTATAGTGGTTACAGTGGTTTTAGTGGTTTTAGTGGTTTTAGTGGTTATAGTGGTTTTAGTGGTTTTAGTGGTTATAGTGGTTATAGTGGTTACAGTGGTTTTAGTGGTTTTAGTGGTTTTAGTGGTTTTAGTGGTTATAGTGGTTTTAGTGATTATAGTGGTTTTAGTGGTTATAGTGGTTTTAGTGGTTTTAGTGGTTTTAGTGGTTTTAGTGGTTATAGTGGTTTTAGTGGTTATAGTGGTTACAGTGGTTATAGTGGTTTTAGTGGTTATAGTGGTTACAGTGGTTATAGTGGTTTTAGTGGTTATAGTGGTTTTAGTGGTTTTAGTGGTTATAGTGGTTTTAGTGGTTATAGTGGTTATAGTGGTTTTAGTGGTTATAGTGGTTTTAGTGGTTTTAGTGGTTTTAGTGATTATAGTGGTTTTAGTGGTTTTAGTGGTTTTAGTGATTATAGTGGTTTTAGTGGTTTTAGTGGTTTTAGTGATTATAGTGGTTTTAGTGGTTATAGTGGTTATAGTGGTTTTAGTGGTTATAGTGGTTATAGTGGTTTTAGTGGTTTTAGTGATTATAGTGGTTTTAGTGGTTATAGTGGTTATAGTGGTTTTAGTGGTTATAGTGGTTATAGTGGTTTTAGTGGTTATAGTGGTTTTAGTGGTTTTAGTGGTTTTAGTGATTATAGTGGTTTTAGTGGTTTTAGTGGTTTTAGTGATTATAGTGGTTTTAGTGGTTATAGTGGTTATAGTGGTTTTAGTGGTTATAGTGGTTTTAGTGGTTATAGTGGTTATAGTGGTTATAGTGGTTTTAGTGGTTATAGTGGTTTTAGTGGTTTTAGTGGTTTTAGTGATTATAGTGGTTTTAGTGGTTTTAGTGGTTTTAGTGATTATAGTGGTTTTAGTGGTTATAGTGGTTATAGTGGTTTTAGTGGTTATAGTGGTTTTAGTGGTTTTAGTGGTTTTAGTGATTATAGTGGTTTTAGTGGTTTTAGTGGTTATAGTGGTTATAGTGGTTACAGTGGTTTTAGTGGTTTTAGTGGTTTTAGTGGTTTTAGTGGTTATAGTGGTTTTAGTGATTATAGTGGTTTTAGTGGTTATAGTGGTTATAGTGGTTTTAGTGGTTATGGTGGTTATAGTGGTTACAGTGGTTTTAGTGGTTATAGTGGTTTTAGTGGTTATAGTGGTTTTAGTGGTTATAGTGGTTATAGTGGTTTTAGTGATTATAGTGGTTATAGTGGTTATAGTGGTTATAGTGGTTTTAGTGGTTATAGTGGTTATAGTGGTTTTAGTGATTATAGTGGTTTTAGTGGTTATAGTGGTTTTAGTGGTTATAGTGGTTTTAGTGGTTATAGTGGTTTTAGTGGTTTTAGTGGTTATAGTGGTTTTAGTGATTATAGTGGTTTTAGTGGTTATAGTGGTTATAGTGGTTTTAGTGGTTTTAGTGGTTATAGTGTTTTTAGTGGTTATAGTGGTTATAGTGGTTATAGTGGTTATAGTGGTTTTAGTGGTTATAGTGGTTATAGTGGTTATAGTGGTTTTAGTGGTTATAGTGGTTTTAGTGGTTATAGTGGTTATAGTGGTTTTAGTGGTTATAGTGGTTTTAGTGGTTTTAGTGGTTTTAGTGGTTATAGTGGTTATAGTGGTTATAGTGGTTTTAGTGGTTTTAGTGGTTTTAGTGGTTATAGTGGTTATAGTGGTTATAGTGGTTATAGTGGTTTTAGTGGTTATAGTGGTTTTAGTGGTTATAGTGGTTATAGTGGTTTTAGTGGTTATAGTGGTTTTAGTGGTTTTAGTGGTTATAGTGGTTTTAGTGGTTATAGTCGTTATAGTAGAGCAACTCATTCAAAGAGAACAGATCCGCTTTTACCCAGCATAACCAACTAAACTACACAGCATGGCTTGTACCTCTTATCCTGTATTTATTCACTCATTTTAACAATACAAAAAAATTAAAACATTCTCACAAACATATTTTGCAATTTTGCTGTTTTTAAAAACCCAAAAGAAAAATAAATGTCTGAATACTAAAGTACCAGAAAAAAACAAGAATATCCAGATGCCAAAGTTGAAAACTGGATGGCTGTTAATGAATGAATCTCGAATCTGCAAATATTTCTTTGTGCTGCTGTTCTTGTGCATGCCTTGCTGTATAACACGCACATACTGCAGTGCTTACACTTAGTAACTCATGTGATACCATCAGCAAAACAGTCGCAAACAGCCGGACTGTGCTGATTGAACCCTCTTGAAAGCGTGCATTTAGGTAATTGCGCGAGTCCCACAAATATGTTTCAGTCCACTTAAGGCTTCTAAACACTGTGAGCAATGCCGAGTCTGCTTGTTTCACTCACCCCTGACGTAACCCTGCCCAAATAGAAAATAAATTAGTTCCACCTAAAGTGATTATTACTCACTCACTGCCACCACATGTAAATGACTTTTATGAGAAACTAATGATGTTGAAGTGAGCTCTAAGGGAAAAAGGAAAGCAAGGAAGTGGGAGATGGATAGAGAGAAAGGGAGGGAAGGCAAGTGTGTGTTGGGGGGGGGGGTCTCGGTACACAAGGGCAGAGATTGGTGTTGTGTTTCCTGTAAATACAGAATTACAGCGTGTTGGAGGTGAAAGGTTCAGCGATGGATATGCAGAGGAACATGCAGCATGAATTCAAATTCTTGTCTAATACTGAAAATGGAAGTGAGCTCAGCCCACACACCCCGGCTGCGTCTCGCTGCACAAACCCTGCATTTACAGGTTATTTATGTATAAGTATGCATGTGTATGTATGTATATACATATATATGTGTGTGTGTGTGTTTTCTTTTAGATTTTAGACTTTTTCACGAGACATTATTGATTTCATAATTGGGCGGGCTACAGTGGTGTTTAACCCATGCTCTCAGTTTTTATTTCACACTTGGCTGAAAAATATTTAAAGAACAGAAAATCACCCGAGGACTTCTTCACTTCTGCCACAAGTCTCTGAATATCCGCAGCTTTAAGACGTTGACAGGAAATGATGACTATTTAAATCCCCAGTGGACCAAAGATGTAGAAATAACCTGCAGGGTGAAGCTAAACGCGGTTCTCTAGAAAATATCAAAGTATTCTTTTTTTTTGCACAAGTCATTTTTCTCAAAAACCTGTTAGTGAATTATTTGTATTTTTAGCTCGTGAATGAAATAAATATCAGACATAAAATTATAAAAACAACTGTAAGTCATATGTATGCTGTTTTAAAAAAAGAGGAGAAAATACGTAGCATTAATATATTTTTATTATGGTTTGTTATTTTATAATTTTATTTCCTGTTTTATTTGTACTGTTTGAATACCTTGGTTGGGTCTTTTAAAAGCTGGGATGATAGCTGGGCTTCTGTCTGCTTTGAAATATAAATATATTCATATTTTTGGGAAGACATAGCTGAGAAGCACCAGAGATTTGGATCTCGGTTTTCACGCCAGATCTGTCTAAAAAAATGAAGACTTTCCCCCAAAACAATGAAACCTTCAGAGCTTCGCTGTGGATGTCTTTCTCTGCGTTTTTATTTATTTATTTTTATTCCCAGCCCACCACAGCTCACTGGCAACAAGATGAGACAGGCTGAACATCTTGATTTCTTACTTCACAATGAAACAAGTTGCTGATTCATCTCTTAACTAATCAAAGTTGCTTTGCTAATCTGTTTTCTTTCAACAAATCCACTTTCCCGCAGCTTAATCCATTTGTCCTAGTTAGCCAGCCAGTCTGTTAGCTACCCTGTTTCCCGTTTCTCACTTTCATTTATCCTTTATCCGTGTGCCTGCAGCCTGCAAGCGTAAGGAGCAGGAGCAAAGCAAGCTGGAGCGCAACCAAGGCCCCAAGCGCACCAGGCTGGTGTTCACGGACCTGCAGCGCCGCACGCTCATGGCCATCTTCAGGGAGAACCACCGCCCGACCAAAGAGCTGCAGGTCACCATCTCCCAGCAGCTGGGCCTGGAGCTCTCCACTGTCAGCAACTTCTTCATGAACGCCCGCCGGCGCAACCTGAACAAGTGGATCGACGAGGGCCGCCCCTCTTCCACGGGTTCTTCGGGCTCCAGCGTTTCCTCCTCCGCAGTGTCCTGCAGCACTGCGTGATGATGGACCTGCAAGGAGTTGCGTTGGGGTGGGCGCAGAGGGAGCAAGGGGGCACATAGACTGGTCTGAGCAGAGATCAGCCGTGACAAATGTCCTCCTCGTTATCGGAAGGAGCGACGGAGCCAGCTGTTATAAATGATTTTATGAAGATGAAGCTTTTTTCCTAAACCAAAGTTGATTGCCTGCTTGAAATGGAAGCGGGTGATGCCTCCAGTGATACAACTGCAGGATGTGGGGTCCTGCTTGTATAGTCAAGGGTGCGAAGATGATTTGACTCGAGGAAGAGTCACACCCTTACATACACACCATCTCATTGCATTATTTTGATTACATAGATTAGAGATAATGAGGGTATTACAAATCAGGAGGAAGCATATTTTGATGTACCTTCAAATTTATTCTCGACTGTCCCAACGTGAAGAATCAAGAGATGCCGTTGGCTCACGTGTGGAGAGAGCTTCATTTTGTAACTTTTTAATCAGAAGTGTTCACCATCATCCAAAGACATGAATCCCCCAAAGTTCTTGCTTTTATTTTTCCTCGAGAATCAAGGTGAAAGAGGAAGAAAAGCCTTTTTTTTAACCCCCCCCTATTTTTTTGTGAAGAGTTACTCCCCTTTCTTAGCATGCATTTCCATGGTGATGGTACCAAGAACTGTATGGCGCTGTCCAAGGTTTGGCACCTGGAATAATCAGGAGGGGCCTGTAGCGTCTGTGAGTCCCGGCTGTCAATCAGAACCATCCAAAGGAGCATCTCCTGCATTTTCTCAACATGGTCCCACCTTGAATGAATCAGAGGTTTTGGGGGTGGGGGTGGGGTGGGGTGGGGGACTGCAGTGCATCTCAACCTATGCCAGGACAGAATCAATAAACACAAGTGAGGCGCTGAAACAGACTTGTTGGTGCGACCGATTAGCTTTAAGACTCTTCCTGAACTTCCAAATCAAAAGCTCCACAGCCATTTTTGACTTAAAATCAAGACAAAAAAAAGAGAGAAGAACCTTTGAACACGAAGGCTCCGTGGAGAAGAGGTACACCCGACACAGTGTATAGTGACATTGTAGTCTTTTTTTTCAAACTTATTACCAAATAACCCTACACACCTCTGCTCCATTCTGAGCCATTCTCCTTTTCTTTTTCCTTTTTTTCTTTTTTTTACGAATGTCTAGAAAATGGAGGAATGTGATCCTTTCTGCCATTTTTGTACAGATTTTAAGCACATCGCTCTATTTATAGAAACATGTTGTAATTGTGGGGTAGTTTGTTTCAGCCCTGCTGACGTACAAGGTCATTTTTTGGTCCACAAAGGAGTGACTTTAACTTGCCTCCTTATAGCCAACAGTTAAATCAAACCAAGAACGTTTCAAATGCAATTACTGATCTGATCATTGTATTTATTACTGCATTTGTGTATTTATTGTTTTCCCTTTTTTTCCCCTCTTGCTATTTATTTGGTAATTTATTTATGCTATCTATATACTGTAAGTATTTATTTAATGATGCTCTGTATGTCTGTGTGAAACTGAAGACTTTTCCTGATGGGGACGTTTAGCTGTAGAATCCCATCGTAATACCAAAGATTAACATTGCCTCCCTGAATGTACGGCCTGAATCCCTAAACCTAGTTCCTGATCCCATCCCAATCCAGCCCGATCCAACCAGTGATGTTGCGTATCTCTCTATCTGAAAAGGCCTGGCCTTTTTTGTTGTTGTTTGTTTTTGGTAGAAAAATGAGTAATTCTTTCCCCTTGCAAATGTCTCTGCTGTCAGCTCCTGAAGCCAAGGCCTAAGCTTGTTTGAATGTTGTGATAATATTATAATTAATACTATGAATAATAATAATGATGACGATGATGACTATAACGTGGCATCCCATGGGTTCGCAAGTTGCTTGTAAAGTTGCGCTCAGACCAAATGCCACCTGGCAGCGTGTAAAGTGGAGACACTACACGCTTCACTCGAAGAGCTGTCCGAAGTAGAGTGTGAATCCTTTAAGGCCAAACGCAAACATGCGTAATGTGTGTCCGCCTGGCTGAAAATGCATGGTTCTGAGCGCCATCTCCTCACCCAAGCTCCTCCCCAGTGCAGTGCAGACACTTCTGTCTACATCCAACTCACCGTCCTCCACATGCCGAGCTCTTCTGCCAGTTGTCTCAGTTCCAGGAGGGTTCTTCAGGTTGACTCCTGTTGGTATTAACTGTGTACCACTTTTGAGATGTGTCATTTTATAGGAGTCTTGAATTTATGTACCCAAGGTTCCAAAGGTCTTGGAGTCATCATTTTGTCTTCTACGTTTTAAGAGATAGTTCCTAGCATCATAGGGTCTGAGCCGTTCTCTCTGGCCTTCTGCAGACCTGCTTGGTTTGTTTCTTTGATACCTTGGCTATATGGCCCATGCCCCTGTCCTCCTGAGGCTCAAATGTTTGGTTCCTCATCTTGTTGGAGTCTTTAATTAGGTTGAAAAACTTTAACATTTTCTCCCTCACCTTGCAAGAACTTTATGGGCCATTTCTGATCATTTGAGGTTTCTTAAAGTTTGTTCATGGTTCTCTAAGTTCCCTAAGCAGCCTTAATAATTTGATTTTCCAGTATTTTATGTGGCGAAACTGTATCAAGAGAATCTCCCAAGATCACACTCTGTGACCCCTGTAAGTGCTGCAAGAGTGGCAAAGATAACATGAGCGTTTCTCACCTCCACTTTCTGTCAAATTATTTCACGTTTTTCAATCTTTAACGTTGGAAGCAGTGAACTGCTATAGCCCCCTTCACAGTGCGCACTTGAAAGACGGGCGGTCATGAAAGAGGCCATCGACTTTTTGTGGACTTCAAAAGGGGAGTTTTTTTTTTATTCCATCTCCTTTCTGGGGTATCTGGTCTGGGGTCTGCTGTTGGCCAGACCTGTGGGCTTTAGGGGGCATTCAAAGGGGGGTGTGGGGAGATCAGAGAGGAGGCTGAATCATCCAGAATAAGGATGGTGGTAGTGTGTGTCTGTGTAGAAGTAGTAGGAGGAGGGTTATTTGAGGAGCAGGAGGTGTTGGAGTAGAGGGGCATGGCACTGAATTAAACTTTAATGAGTAACAATTGTAAGCATGCTGAGAGCAAAGGGGGTGCTGGGGTGGGGGTGTGGGTTGGGTCTGTACAGAGGTGAAAAAAATTAAAAATAAAAGAGCTTGAAGGCTATTCTGCCGACCCATGCTCACGTATCAAAGCTGAGGTGACACCTTTCAGGTTTCTCTTTGTTCCCCTGACTTAGAGCCCAAAATGGAGACAGAGCTTTTTGTATTGAGCCACCTTCTGCTCGCTGTCAAGCAGGAAAGCACTTCCCTCTCGGTGCAGAGAGGAGGCGGGAGGAAGCGGGAGGAAGCAGTGAATACAGCTGGCCCTGCAGGTGATCCATGTCGCCATCTTAGCCTGCGGCACCCTCTAGTGACTCTTCTGGAGACTCGAACCTGAGACGAACCGAGCCGGCGAGGCCGTTGCAGGGCAATTCTGAGGACTGCGTAAATATGGAAATAGGACACGTGAAAGCTAATGCATGCTTTCAGAATAAAAATCGAAAAGACAAAAGAAGGTACACTTTTTTTTGCCTAATGTTTAAACCAAAAAGAATGAAGAAAAAAACACCAAAGATGGGGTGATGGGTGACTGCTGAATCATGATGTTTCATGGGTAGTTTTAGCAGTTTGTCAGAGCTACCGTAGCACTCAGAGGGTTCAAAAGAGCACGAGTGGGGTTCTGCGTGCTGATTATTTATGTTGCATAAAACAGTATTATGTTGAGCTGGAACTGAGAAACTGACACGAGGCAGTGTCTTCAGATGAAAGTCTTTTGACTTTGTAAACCCTAGTGTCTCCATGTCTGTTCTTGCCTTTTCCCCTGTGTACATGAAGACTTTACCCATCTACCTCAACTGTGTGAGATGTTGTGTGGCAAAGATATTCCTTAACCAAAGAATCCGTCCTGTCAGGGTGTCTGTCTTATGTATCTATCTATCTTGTTTGTACATCCGTCTTTCTTCATGCCTTTTGCTCCAAACCAAATGTGCTGGAATCAATCCATGACAGGAGCCAAGCACGGCTCCCATCCAGCCAAAGCTGAAGTCCAGGATGCTAGTGTCCCATTGATCCATGTTCTGTATATATATAAATATATGAAATCATTCTCAAGACCAAAAAAAAGGAGGTGACAATCCAAGCAAGGGGGGGATCTTGCTGTAATCAACGTTGCCTATTCCTTGTTTTCCGAGAACTATAATTATGCGACACGCTGTACTAGAAAAGCCCAAGAATCAAACCCTCATCCCAAAGTAAAAAGGTCAGAGGAGACAGAAGCTATTTTTCCACATTTGTAAGCCATCCCCTCCCATCCCTGTTCTTTCCAAATGTTTAGTGTAGTTACAATACTGTTCAATCCCACTGTTGTAAGTAGGAATAATTAAATCCATGCAGAAAGCTTTAAAGGGGGAAGAGCTGAGGAAAATATTTGTCTGACTTTGGAGTTTCCTCAGCTTGGACTCGACCCACCGTGTTTTACCGTGCCATTGTTGTCCATGTGTTAGACATACTAATGAATGTGGCTAACCAACCAAAGGCTTTAAAAAAGATACACAACACTTTAAACATCAATCATGGTGGGACATTTTGTATCATCTACTAAAGAAAATCCCTTTGAATACCTCATGTGAAAATTGTTTGTTGTGATGTTGCACTAAAAAATAAAAATGACTCATTTGTAACCCAACCTTATGCCGCGTCAACTTTATTCTGACCTTGTTGGAAGTGTTGACGCCTTCCAGGTTTTTAAAGGATTTTCTAAAAACTTGGTTCAACTGTGTTCTTGAATTTAATTACAGGAACAATCTCAACTCGGAAACTGGATTTACTGGCTACTTTTTAGGATGACAAAAATAAAGTTAAGACCATATTTAGTATAAACCTTCAAACCTTTCCTTCCCTTTTCCTCTCGCATATGTGTTACTTTTGAACCGTTTAGTCATTCATGGACATTTCAGACTATTTTGTGGGTCTAAACCGTCCGTGTTACGATAACCTCGGATTCTGACGGACGGAGACGTTTAAGCGGCGCCACTTCTTCAGTCGTTTGTCACTTTCAGTTTTGGAAGTCATAAAACAACAATTTAGCCATATTTCACAATTGCCTTTATTTACAATTCAAGAAATCCTCCAGAACTTAACTCCAGTGAAACTGCAAGTTGCCGTTTTTACACTTTGCTGGCAGGAGGACCTTTTTTTACTCTCGTGCAGGGTCTTCACTAGCTAACTGTACTGCACCAACGTCTTTGTGAAAATAATACAAATCAGCAGATTTGAATCTAGTATTTTGAAGTATTGTGTTGAGCTTGTATAACAGCAGATAGATGACAATCAGAGCAGTAAGAACTAAAAACAAACCAGAAGTTAGCATTATTTGACTAAACGCAGGATCCCTACGAGCGAGACGACTATCGATTTTATTCTTCCTTCTGTCGTTACATGTAAAAGCTAAATTGACCAACAAGAGTCAGTGGGATCCTTTCAGGCAGTTCTTCTGGCAGGTTTAACACAGAAACGCGAACGCAACACGGCCGGGATAACCGCTGGCTGTCCTCGCCTCTGCAGGGATCAGCCTGTCTCTTCATCACAGATACATATAATTACACACAGACAAGCATACAGTCTTACAAAAACTAAACTTAACTGATCCAAAGATGTATGACAGAAGCACCAAATATGCTGGTTTTGAACATTAGTATGTGGTAATTTGTAGTAAAATTTGAGAGGAAGAATGTATTTAGAGATCGTTAGAGATCCAGTTCCTCGGCAGTTAAAGGATGGGGTAGCAGGCGTACCGAGCGATGCCACACTGGTCGTTCTTGTTGCGTGCCATCCGGATGTAACCTTGCTCTCCAAATCCAGTTCCCCAGCTGGAAGCAGAGAGTAGAGAAAACTGAAACCAAGACTAATAGATTTCTGGGACACAAATACGTTTCAGACGTGTAAAGACATTTCTGATCATGTTAGAGATCAATGATCCCACAAAACAGGCTTCTGAAGAAACCCCACCTGTTGTTCTGGTTCAGTGTCTGAAGTCAAGACACAATCAGGAGTGTGATGGTGTCAGTGGATTATTTTGTCCTCGTTTATCAGAAACCTATTGATTTTATTGAGTTTCATTAAACCAGCATGACGTCCTGTCTTCTTTATTTGAAGAACTTTGTGGACCTTTCAGTTAGCCAATAGGTTCGAGTCAGCAAAAGACACTGTTTCAGCAGCACACAACTGTATTCTGCTTATTTATAAGTTGAACACAGCTCCGACTTTCAAGTTTCACTTCCTTTATTTCCCTCTGAACTAGCCAGAATGCAAACACATCACAGACGATGGAGCCTAGTTCACAGAACGTATGTGAGGGCCATTTGAGGAAAATGTGCAAATGTCTTACCTGTTCTTCACCAGCCAATAGTCTTGTCCACTCAGTGTGCCGTAGCCCACAGCTAAAACGGCGTGATTTACGTTCTGGGTGCAGGTGGGGTCATCGTAAACGCCTAAAATAATGTAATCAAATCAAATTCACTGTATTCATGCTTTACAATTGGATGAAACATCTGCTCATCAACACTTTAACGATGTGAGCTCTTCAAATACGGAATATAAATTCAAAAAAGAAAACACAACAAACAAACAACTCTTCTGCAAAAGTCCTTCTTTCGTACAGGTAAATGGTAAATGTGCATCTAAAGAAAGGCTCTGCCTCTGGGGAGGAACTTACCACTCCTGTAGAAAGCAAATCTGGGCCGTCTGGCATCAATCGCCACTGAAATGGGTCCAATGGTAGCAATCGCCTCCTTCAGAGCCCCCTCATCCCCTTCAGGCAGAAAGTTGTATGCAGAGCAGTTGGTTGCTCTGTACATGGCTTTGTAGCGGCAGTCTTGGTCCTGAAGTAAGAGGAAAATGTAGGGTTAAAGAAGAAAGAATGAGCCTAACAGGAATAAAAAACAAAAACAAAACATTTTTAAAGTAACAATAAGACCAAGCTGGACGGACATTGAATTAAAATAAACAGGAATTTGGACCCAGGTCAGTTGGGCCTTCATTTTTCAAATGATCTTAAATCTTGTCTTTTTTTGGATTAAAGGTTTTTTCAGAACAAGGTTGTTTTTTTTTGGTTTTGCAGTGTAATGCAACTTTAAATGAATCAAATCCTAAATTCCTGAATGAGATGATCCACCTGGCAATTATTTGAGTGGCGTCTTAAAAAAAACCAAATGTTATCTGAGCACCAAATGTATGGTTTACAACCCCACTGAGAAGAAAACAATCACAAAGCTGAATTTCAACATCCCATTACAGAAAAAGACATTTCTAATCAAGGACAGCTTTTCTTTTTTTAATTAAACAAAAGCTGAGACACGTCTGCAAGACCAGAGCGGGACTACGCTCCGGCACACAGACAACAGCAACACGCTGAAGCCCGGAGGACAAACATGTTGTCCGCTCCGATTAATTTGTTGCTGCTCCAAAGAGACATTAACAGCAGACCGCGGACAAGTGAAGAGTGTTGCTGTTGACAGCCTGAAGGGTCCAACTTAACAACGTGGGTGTATGAACAGCAACGTGAAGTTGTCTAATATGGGAATTTTGTTTTTAATTCTGCATATAATCTGGATTCTGAACTGTAGTTCCAACTAAATGTATGTAGGGAAGGAACCAACTATTAAGGATCAGTTTCATTCAGTACAATGCTGCTTTTCTATTGTTTAACATGTGTGCATGCTGAAGTTTAAAAGCCTCTGGTCTGTTTAAAGTCGCCAACGTGGAAGCAGCTTGGCTTCCCTGTGAGCAGTCCCACCTCTGACCATCCCAGTGTCTGCCTCCACCTGTCTGTGTGGATGTCTGTTGGATACTTGCTGACATCCCGACCTGCAGTCCTCATCCCCGTGGATCACCGTCTATCCATATATCACCCATATACACAGAAGTCTAATTGGACTACTGATGATAGTTACTATTGTATCCTGTCTTGTACCTTTGACGGTTGTCTCTATGTCTCTATTCTTTCTTACTTTCTTGCTCTACCCAGGCTGGTCTTCAGCAGGAGGGATCCCCCCTCATGATCCAGGTCCTGATCCAGGTTTCTTCCCTCTTAAGGGGAGTTTTTCCTGCCACTGTTTGGTTTAAGGTTTTTCTTCCACTAGGGGAGTTTTTACCTGCCGTTGTTTATGTAATAATTGATCTGGGGTCATGTTCTGGTCTCTGGAAAGATCCTGGAGACAACTTGTGGTTTAATAGACGCTTTATAAATAAAACTGAACTGAATCGAGCGACGGTCCACATCACGGCGACACAGGTGTGTTTCTGGGAGGATGCAGGTCAGGCTGCGGTGGAGGCGGACGAACGAGGCAGGTTCAACAAAGAAGCCTATAAGGCAAATTCAGCCTAATTTGGCTTTTAGGTGATAAGAATGAATCAACTTATTTATGATTTATGCCTAGTTAGCACACATGGCAACGATTCATCACGCATGATGGAAAAACCAAAAAAAAACTGGCAAAACTTATATTTAATAAAGAGAGGCCTTTCTTATAAAGCTAACCCGATTTAGGAGTTTACTCATGGATGGAAAATGGAAAGTAAGGTACTAATCGCCCTTTCTTTTATAAGCGTCATTAATCTGAAAAACCATCCAATCTGTGGCTCAAAAACTGCGACCCGATCCGAACTCTGAGGTATGTGATCCGTCACAGCACTAGTATCCCGCATTTGGGAAAGACACCTTGTGTGTTTATGAAGGTGCAATATTATGAAAAGTGAACTTTGAAAGGTTCACTTTTCATAATATCTACATTGACTGTGAGTAGCTGTAGATTAATCATCTATTCGATCAGCATCTTCACCCAACAACTCAGCACACTCCCCCGAAGGACTACGCAGCTAAGAACTGTGATTTTTTTTTACTTTTGAAACCGTTTCCATTCTACTTCTGTTCATACAGAACTTAGCACAAGAGGACACAAATGCTGTTTTACGTTTTGGTCTACGTTTCTTACCTGTCCCGCATATGGGTACGAGGCATCAGAATCGATGCCCTGGTTTTCAATGACATACATGAAGGCGTAGTGCATGAAGCCCCCGTTGCAGCCGTGGTTGCCATACTTGGTGGAACAATCCACCAGATTTTGGGGACTGAGGTCCACCAGTTTTCCTGTTGTCTTGGCTAACTGGCCCTCCAAGGCCCCTGCAGCACTGAAGGCCCAGCATGAACCACAGGCTCCCTAATTTGGAAAGGGTGATGTTATTTGTCAAATTCACAAAAGAAAACATCCCATCAGAGAAATCTAAGAGCAGCTAATATGCACTGAAAATAAAAATAAAAAAGAGGAGTTTTTACAAACAAAACTGTTGATGGCAGTATAATGATCATTTTAAATTATAACTCCTGTTTGATGGTAAGTTTGTGGTTTCAAAGTGTGTCAGGTGTTTCTCTCACATCTTTATTGCTAGAGAAGGTCAAATAAATTGGCGGATGTGGGATGTGGGCATGACATCCTGTTCAAAGTGATTTACTGTTCGCTGACTAAGATTCCACAAATCAATGCACAACAACACAAATATTGTGGTCTTACAGTTATAAAACAGTGTTTTTCAGTTGTCTACAGTGTAGACACAAACACACACACACACACACACACACACACACACACACACACACACACATA
>CM026211.1:1369634-1482134 GCA_014839995.1 Xenentodon cancila | reverse complement strand
CAAACCAAAGAATCGAAAGTAAAAGCAGACGGACCTTTAAAATTTCACCCGGCGTTAGTTTTTTTTTTTTTTTTAATTATTTTAAAACTACCCGACATGAACATAAGCGACATAATATCTGGAGGAAAGTCGGCGGAAAGTGAGTGACTTGCCTTCGTGACTCGTACCCATCGCTGTGCAGCAACACTTCCTCTCGTTTGTGTTCCTGGTTGGTATTTATGCAGAGAAGGTCACACGGGCTCCTTCTTCTTCCTCTTTTGAAACAGAAAGCACCGCGCTCATGACTTTTGTAATTAACACCAGCTCAGTCCGCACAGCCGCTGTTGCAGATGTTGCTTTCTTGATACAAATATGACCAGGCTACAGAGTAGTCCAACTACTTTAATTAAACGTGTACACATGCAGAGACAAGAATTAACCTCATATTATCTAGAATAGAAGGTGTTTGTTCAAGGGTGTAGGACATTTTTTTTTTAACATATTTTACTTGCTCATTGATAAATCATAAAACCTCTTAAACTGGTTGAGGTCTATTAACAAAGCTCTGAAAGTGTTCTTTGTTCTTTCTGCATGAAAAATATAAATAATACGCTTTAAAATGTTGAAGGAAACCAGTGACTGACAAGGAGGCAGTTTAAGAAGGGCACCACAGCTTTACTCCAGTCACAAAGTATCAATGAAGACACATAAAACTGTCGCCACACCTACAAAACAACAGGCTATAATGTATAAATACAAATATCCAGATCCTCACAATTCTCCCGTAAACACTAAGGGGCCTCCAAACTACAAAGTTAGACTAAACATGTGTTGATGCTTGTCAATAACAAGTGTGGCATGTTTGAGCTTGTTTACTTGGAAGTTCATACTTGGCAAGTATGACTCAGCAGAATGTCCGTGACAGGAAGAGAAGCGATTGCTCTTGTCGATAAGACGGTGTCACAGCTCATTACACAAAAACATCTGAAACAATACAAAATGGACTATCGACTACTCGGGTAAAAGTATTTATAATTCTCAATTTATGTGATTTATTTATTTAACATGAGGATTTTTTTTTAATTTTGTTATAAAGTTAAAAAGTGGAGGTGAAAATAAAATCATACCAAAACATTCCAAATAGACTCTATGGGGACAACTTATCCACAAACGTGCATCCGTGAAAGCATCTAAAAACTGCATTGTGTCACACAACAAGTATTCAATTCAATTCAATTCAATTCAATTTTATTTATATAGCGTCTATTACAACAAAAGTTGTCTCCAGGATCTTTCCAGAGACCCAGAACATGACCCCCGAGCAATTATTACATAAACAACGGCAGGTAAAAACTTCCCTAGTGGAAGAAAAACCTTAAGCCAAACAGTGGCAGGAAAAACTCCCCTTTAAGAGGGAAGAAACCTGGACCAGGACCTGGATCATAAGGTGGGACCCTCCTGCTGAAGACCAGCCGGGTAGAGCAAGAAATAAGAAAGAATAGAGACATAGAGACACCGTCAAAGGTACAAGACAGGATACAATAGTAACTATCATCAGTAGTCCAATTAGACTTCTGTGTATATGGGTGATATATGGATAGACGGTGATCCACGGGGATGAGGACTGCAGGTCGGGATGTCAGCAAGTATCCAACAGACATCCACACAGACAGTATCACTTCTTCTTTTACTCCTCGCTCCTTCACTGTTTGTTGATGTGAAATGCATTCTGGGACACACTGCTGTCTCAAGTCTCCACACGTCTCCGCTGGATGCATCCTCAATAAAATGTCCAGCGCCAGAACACGGCCGCGGTTTCAGTCGCACTTGACCAGATGTGCTGCGTTGGAACACAATTAAAAACTAGTACACATTATTTAAAACAGCTCTTGTCTAGCTCCTAAAAGTAGAAACAGAACTGCCGGTCTGGAGGAAAACTGAGGAAACGGGTTGTGGCTTACCATTACATTGACTCACTGGCAATGACACACTATTGTCATTCAGTGATTTGCACTTTCATTATTAAAAAAGCTCCTAATGTGCACCGTTGTCGTCTTAGCTGCCGTCTCCGTGGATACAGACACAACAATGCACTTCGACCTCGGTACATTTAGTCAAAGGCTTCAACACTAAAACAGAGCCAGTCAGTCAGCAGGAAAAGACCAAGCCAATTCATTAGAAATATATGTTTTGATTTTGAAAGTGGTTTTTGACATTTATTTTTCTGGCTAAAATAACTGGTAGAGATAATTCAACAGCTGCTGGCTATTAGTAGAAGCTACCCAGTTTACACTCTTATTTTTGTTGGTACCGTGCATATCTAATGCTATAAGAAATTATGAAATTAAGGTTCTGCCCCTTGGATTAATAAGCACTGCCTCTGTAAAGCAAATGGCTCTGATTTTCTTGTGTAATGCACCATCTGCCATTACCCAGACTTTGAGACACAACCGCTTTTCCTGCTCTCAGTTCAGTAAGAAATATGAACATCAAAATATAACTTTAAGTCAGAGTCAGAGTCAAGTTTATTGTCAATTCTACCACATGTGAGACACATACAGAGAATCGAAATTGCGTTACCCTCAAACCCTCGGTGCTACACAATAAATACATTTTAAACACAAAGTGCAAGTTAAAAAGAGACAAGAAACAAGTTGTGACATGACAACAGTTTTTCGGTTTGTTTAAAGTGACATGGTGCAAAGCAGGCGGTCCAGTTCTGCCAAAATACAGATACTGAGATCAGAGTGAGTGAGGGGGGGGCAAGGCGGGAAACGGTGGAAGAGCAGGGAGAGTGTTCAGCGTCCTGACGGCCTGGTGGACGAAGCTGTCCTTCAGTCGGCTGGTTCTGGCCCGGAGGGTCCGCAGCCTCCTCCCTGATGGCAGCAGACTGAAGAGGCTGTGTGACGGGTGGGTGGGGTCTCTCACAATGCTGAGGGCTTTGCGAGTCAGACGGCTGCTGTAAATGTCCTGAAGTGAGGGGAGAGAGACACCAACGATCTTCTCAGCTGCTCTCACGACGCGTTGGAGAGACTTGCGGCAGGTTGCGGTGCAGCTCCGTACCACACGGTGATGCAGCTGGTCAGGATGCTCTCGATGGTGCCTCTGTAGAAGGTGTACCTGATGGGGGCGGGGCTCTGGCTCTTCGCAGTTTGCGGAGGAAGTAGAGACGCTGCTGTGCCTTCTTGGCGAGTGATGCAGTGTTAACAGTCCAGGAGAGGTCCTCTGAGATGTGGACACCCAGGAACTTGGTGCTGCTCACCCTCTCCACAGCAGCACCGTTGATGGTCAGAGGAGCATGCTGGGTGTGTTGTCTCCTGAAGTCAACAACAATCTCCTTGGTCTTCTCCACGTTCAGGGAGAGATTGTTGTCGCTGCACCACTCAGCCAGGCGGCTCACTTCGCTCCTGTAGTTTGACTCATCGTTGTTGTTGATGAGACCCACCACAGTCGTGTCGTCCGCAAACTTTACGAAGAGGTTGGAGCTGTGAATCGGTGTGCAGTCGTGGGTCAGCAGGGTGAAGAGGAGGGGGCTCAGCACACATCCCTGGGGGGCCCCTGTGCTCAGTGTGATGGTGCTGGATGTGTTGCTGCCGACCCGTACTGCCTGTGGTCTCCCAGTCAGGAAGTCCAACAGCCAGTTGCACAGCGAGGTGCTGATCCCCAGCTGGTCCAGTTTGTGAACTAGCTGCTGGGGGATGATGGTGTTGAATGCTGAACTGAAGTCGATGAAAAGCATTCTCACATAAGCGTTTCTGGTGTCCATATGTGTGAGGGCTGTGTGGAGGGCAGTGGAGATGGCGTCGTCAGTGGACCGGTTGGAGCGATATGCGAACTGGTAGGGGTCCAGAGAGGGGGGGAGAGCAGCCTTGATGTGATGCATGACTAGCCGTTCAAAGCACTTCATGATGATGGGAGTCAGTGCGACTGGACGGTAGTCGTTGGAGCAGGAGGGAGATGACCGTTTTGGGACCGGACGGATGTTGGTGGCTTTGAAGCACGTGGGAACCACCGCCTGACTCAGTGACATGTTAAAGATGTCTGTGAAGACATCTGTGAGTTCTCCTGCACAGTCTCTCAGTACACGACCAGGTATGTTGTCAGGACCCGGAGCTTTGCGGGCGTTGATCCTGCTGAGGGATCTCCTCACAATGTCCGGTGACAGCGTCAGCACCTGGTCGCCGGGAGGGGGTGGTGCTTTCTGTGCGGCGATGGTGTTGTGTGCCTCGAAGCGGGCGAAGAAGGTGTTCAGCTCATTCAGCAGGGATGTGCTGCTCTCACAGGTCTGCGGTGGGGGCTTGTAGTCCGTAATGGTCTGAATCCCTCGCCACAGGCTCCGTGTGTCCCTGCTGTTGCTGAAACGGCGGGCTATCCTCCTGGAGTACCGTCTCTTAGCCTCCCTGATGCCATGGGACAGGTTGGTCGTAGCTGTCTTTAGACCCGCTTTGTCTCCAGCTCTGAAGGCAGCGTTCCGAGCCTTCAGGAGTCTGTGGACTTCCTTTGTCATCCACGGCTTCTGGTTGGCTCTGACTTTGATGGTTCTGGAGTCTGTTACATCATCGATGCACTTGGCGATGTAGGCGGTAACAGACTCTGTGTACTCCTGGAGGTCTGTGGTGTTGTTGGTGGTGGCAGCTTCTCTGAACATGCTCCAGTCTGTGGTGTTGAAGCAGTCTCGGAGTGCCTCTGTGGACCCCTCTGGCCACACCCGGACCTGCTTCCAGACTGGTCTGACAACTTTAACCAGTGGCCTGTATGCTGGCAGTAGCATGACAGTGATGTGGTCTGAGGCACCGAGGTGGGGGAGGGGGTGGGCTTTGTAGGCTTTCTTGTTGTTGGTGTAGACTTGGTCCAGAATGTTGTCTCCTCGCGTGGGGAACTTGATGTGGTGATGAAGATTTGAAAAGATGGTCCTTGGGTCTGCGTGGTTGAAGTCCCCCGCCAGGATGAGGAAGGCCTCAGGGTGGGCTGTCTGCTGCTCGCTGATCCGCTGGTACAGCTCGGTCAGCGCCTCTCTCCTGGTGTTGGTGGAGGGGCTGGGGGGGATGTAAACAGCAGTGAGGAGTATGACCGAGTATTCGCGTGGTAGATAGAAAGGACGACATTTAATTATCATAAACTCCGCCAGGGGTGAGCAGTGTTTGCAGACCACCACAGCATCTCTACACCAAGCATCACGGAGGAAAACACAAAGGCCGCCGCCGCCGCGGCCCTTACCTGCCTCGGTGTGTGCTCGGTCCGCTCGGTAGCAGGTCAGCTGGTCGAGCTTAACAACAATTTGTGAGAAGTGGAAATTATCCGTGCACTTTTCATATTCAGTTTTCTAAACAATCATACATGCACATATTTTACACTACAGTCAATGATCCAAAAATGGATGAATGCTGGTAAGATGAAGACGTTTCAATGAGATTGTCCGACGTGTGGAACTGTGAAGAAGAAAATGAAAAGTTGCCCACCACTTACTTTTTTGAGACCGAGACAGCTGCAGCTTTTGTACAACTTCAAAACTCACATATAAAATATTCTAAAGTAACCTGTCCTGGGTTTGTCTGTTAATTTAAAGTAATAATGTCTGTCACAGTAGACCGTCACCATGCAGTTCAGATCTAGTTTGTACCTGGGTAATAAACCTGTGTTCATGCAGCAGGACCTGACACTGCTTTCATTAAAATCAAAGCATCCTTTCTTGGACTCAGCTGGCTGGAACCTGATCTTGAGTTTTACAAGTTTACTTTCTGGAATCTGGTGTATCAAACGTTCAAACTTACTGTTCTGTGAAAGCAAAAGCAAGAAAACAAACTAGGCGCCTGTTTCACCTGCAGCCTTCTTGCAAAGACTTTAAGCATGTTGTCAAAGTTAATACGCTTTTCCAGATGTACACTAAATTATAAGTGACTCCAGGGACAACTGATATTGTTTATATTAAAGGAGTTCTGATTAAAACCACAAATGTGAACCTAAGCACCTTTATTTGCATTTTAAAATTGATCTTATTTAGCTTGTGAATCTAATGCTGTTTCATACCTTTAAAGTGCCAAATCACTGAAAGTGTAGGAAATAATACAAACAAACGACATCAGCACCTCAGTTTCGTGTCTGGACATATGCTAGTTGTACCCCGTTTCTTTGGTTTATCGTTGAAAATACCAAAGTGAGACATTCAACTTCAAAATGAAATCTTTATTCCATTTCATAGAAAACATCAGTTTACAGTTTAATCACTAGAAAAGTGCTGAACAAAAAAACTAAACAAATAATGATTCAGAAAGAAACAAAAAACTCGTTAAGACCGATAAGAATTGACTCTCCAGCCACAGGAGAGGAGGAGCTTCCATTGCCCAGCAATGTTTTCTGCGTCCTGTCTGTTTTCACACAAAGAATAAGAAAAACTAGGAACTGAAACTATCGCCGACTACATCACCGAATCCTCGACATGAATTGTTGCCTGATTTTAACTTGGTGCCTCGGCATAAAGCCATCCTGAGCACCAAGCCACGGTTACAAACACTACCAGACACCAGGCCCTGCAGGTGCAGGAAGAGCCGATTACACCTCAAGATATCCAAATGACCCCCATCAGATACTTTTATGAATACTGAAAACCACAAATCTAACGTTTTATCCTAACTAATAGTTTTCATTCAAGAAAAAAAAAATGAGTCCAATTTCAATATTTTAAATTTTGTTCTTGTAATTAGAAATAAACTGTGCAAACAAACTGCTTGTTTTTGTAGTGGTTGCTTAGATGTTTCAAAGAACTTGGTGAACATTCGTGTTTTTGTTTGAGTGTAGTAGTCTAAGCAAAGCCTCGTTGTCTTCCCTCCTCTTCCTTTGAGCTCTGTTCACATGATGGGGAAGCTGGCGAGGTTGGCGATGCCACAGAGGTTTCCACGGTTACGTGCCATCAGGATGAACCCCTTGTTTCCCCAGCCCTCGCCCCAGCTGTCAAGAGAAGACAAGAGATGGCAGCAGAGGAGTGAGATGTTGAAAACTGCCAGGAGTCAAATATGGTTTCATTTGATCAGAACCAAACTCAAACTGACAGAGATCGAATCAAAACCACACCAACAAACATCATCATTTAATTTCTGTGGCTTTTGGAGCCACCTGATGCCGTCCAGACAGGTGACGAGCCCCACCTGTTCTTGACAATCCAGTATTTCTTCCCCTTGGTGTTCACACCGTAGCCAACCGCCAGCACAGCATGATTGATGTCTTCCTTGTTACAGTTTCGGTCAAAATAAATACCTGGGCACATGACAGATGAGACAAACTTGAGCTCATAGTTTACCCGTGAAGCAACATAAAACTTGAGCTGTGCAGTTTCTATTTTGTTTGAAAACACTGCAACATGAAGCAGGGACGCGGCGATGTCAGATATGTCGCATAACAACCATCCAAGATGCAAGTTGAAGTAGCATTTTTCTACAACAAGAGGATAAAATGCATAGATTGCACATTTTTGTCACAAATGAGCACAATTTCCAGAATAATTGCTTGAATATAGACGGCATGTGTTGATCAAAACGGTGCAGAGCTGCTTTACATAAGTTTCTTTTTTAACCATCTCTGTTCATAGCAGCTGGTTTTAGGGGGTGGAGTCAGCCACTCCAGCGCTAAAGTTCATGTGACCTCTGAGGTCGAGGAAATACAACACAAGTGAAACTGGATGAGATAGTGAATATTTCTACTCTTTATCTCAAGGTTTGAAGTCATTGCAGTCGCGCCCGTGCTCGCGCCCGTGCTCGCGCCCGTGCTCGCGCCCGCTTCCACTGATTCACATTTTAATTAGTTTTTCTTTTGCACCATTGTGCACCTGTTTTATTTTGCATAAAGTGCTCCCCTTGTGGATTCTGTTCATTTCTACTTCTCGTCTGCGTGTCACGGTTCAACATCCTTTGGATTCATCTTGGACATTGGTTTAAAAAGCTCTTGGTCCTTCTTAGAGCAGCACGCACAATCCTGACAGAATTAGTTAATAACTTTAATGCTAATTATTGCACTTATTCAGGGATTGCTGAAAATTGAAGAACTACAATTTAATTTTTCAAAAATGCATTTTTACAGAAAATGTTGTATTCTTCTAGATCAATGTTGAAAAGGCTGCAGTGTATCAACTCCGTCTTGAAACAGCTTTTGACAAAATAAAAATGAAACAAAGGTTTCTGAAAATACCTTTTATATTTAAAAATGTGTGTATGTGTGTGACTTTTGTAACGTAAAAGGAAATGTTTCTTTTAATCAAAAAATAACTTTTGTGAAGCATCTGCTGTTTTATTTGTTAAGTAAGCATACTGTGAAGTGTGTCCAAAATGAAAGCTTTGTCTAAAAATACTTTGAGCTTGTGCGCCGTCACAATCAGAGAATGACTCAGCATATTCTCAGCGGCTCTGACCTTTCTGGTAGAACTGGAAGGTACTCAGCGTGGCGTCGATGCCCACAGACACGGGGCCCACTTTGAAGAGGGCGACGGCCAGGGCGTGCTCGTCGCCCTCCGGGACCTCCTTGTAGCCTTTGCACTGGGCTGCCATGCCCGAGGAGTTGTAGCGGCACGGCTCGTCCTGCACACACGAGCTCATTAAAATCAAAGCCCTCAAAGCCCCAAAAAACAAATACACAAATGTAGTGCTGTATTATTAACACATAATTAACACAGAGACTGAAAATGAGTCGAGAGATTATGTTTGAAAAAACTAAAGTGGCACATTTGAAATTAGTGATTAACAAAATGACAATCAGGAAATTAGTGCTTTAGTCTCTTAATCAATAATTAAACTTGTTAGCACGACCTTTGTGACTTACACCCAGTGGTTTTTCCAGTCACGTGCTTCGCACATGACATTACTAATCACGTTCCTGGTATTCAAACTGTTTTTAATCATTACTAAGCAAATGTACTTCCTTCTTAAGGACTTTTTGTTTTGTGTTTCTTCTTTATTACTTCTGCTAAATCACATCCACGCGTGTCAAGTATTTTCTGTCTTTGCAGTCAGCATTAAGTAAAAAGTAGTTTCTAGATGAGTTTGCTGAAGCGTGTGACCAGAGAAGTACGGACCCAAAGGCAGTGTGGTTTCGTCTGCATGTGACGCTTGAAGTTTAGGTTCATTTTCCAGATTTACTGAGGAACTGGTTGTGGATGTTTTCAGTATTTTTAAAGACACTTTTCCTTGAACCCAAAAAAATTTTACATCTCAACCACATTTGTTGGTGCAACAAAATGTTCAACCAAATCAATCAAAAACAACTTCTGTCCAGTCTGAACAAAATATTTTAATAACGCTTACTGACTTTTTTGTTTTTATCTATTAGTGCTATAGACTGGAATTGTGGTTTGTGGCCAAACACGACTTCAGAAAAACTGTTCATGTGACACTTTAAAGACAAATGAAACTTTGGAAACGGAGCACTTATTGCCACACTTTTAGGGCACCTATTTTACCACAGTGTAAGAAGCATTTCCTGATAATATTGAAGCCAGCGTGAACGCCACCGTGGGTTTTCTTACCTCTCCGATGTATGGGTAGGCTTCCTCGGAGTCAATGCCTCCGTTTTCCTTCACATAGTTGAAAGCGTTGGTCATGTATCCTCCTCCACAGCCGTCATTCTCAGTAACGCAGTCCACCAGGTTCTGAGGGCTGAGGTCAATGAGCTGGCCGGTCTTCTTGGCCAACTGGCCCTCCAGGGCCCCAGCAGAGCTGAACGCCCAGCAGGAACCACACGCTCCCTGTTAGGAGGGAATAAATGAAAGATCAGCAGGGGGTTTTATCTGAAGATATATTTTACTAGTGTCTGTTACTATGATATTGTTGATAACAGTACGAGGAAAATGGTCTGTGAGGGCCTGCTGTCATTAGATAACCGGTGGGAAGATCAGCAGCCACACAACAACCACACACACTCACATCCACAGAAAATTCAGAATCAGCGTGAAATTAGAATAAATGTATTTATCCACAGTCTGATAATCGGTTATAAATCCTTGTTTTTCCAGTACACTGCATAACTGCCTGATTAATCCCCATTAAAAACACTAATATTCAATTACTGTACATAAAATTAAATCAAAAAAAAAAAATCTGTTGTTTTTTTGTTGCCATGGTTGCATTCTCTTATCTGCACACTAGAGAGCAGACATGGTTTAACAACAAGACCTTTCTGTAAGTGGACTGCAGTGTGGGCTGCAGTGTGGTTGTATAGGAATGTCTGTTAAAGTTAAATGGCTTTTACTGTTAATTCTTACTCAACTTTTAATTCCAGCACATCTGTTGTTCCTCAAAACCAACACTTGTGTATTTAATCACACCACTTCAGTGTAAACGTGGCATTGATCTTTGTTTTTATTAAAATATGCCCTAAAAAAACATACACCAAATCCTAATTCAGTAACATAAAGGCTTGTATACATGAACAGCAGAGCTGTTAGTCTGCTGAGAGTGCAGCCATCGCTTCCATAATTCATGAACAACAGGAAGTGAAGCAGAGATCCTGCTTGTACAGCAGCTGCGGATTTAATTTCACCCACCAGGAGGCGATAGTGCGATCCACTTAAATGACAGTTGTTTATTGATGATCGGTCTGATGCTTGGCGCGCTACAAGATTATTAAAATCTGAACTGATTTATGAATTCATGTGGATTCCACAAACAAAGACAAACATAATACGTTATATTTCAACATAAAATGCCAATATGCATGTGATTATATATATATATATATATATATATATATATATATATATATATATATATATATATATATATATATATATATATATATATATATATATATATATATATATATATATATATATATATATATATATATATATACACACATGATATGTCAAGTCTGGCAAAATGTCGTTCAGGGGCCAGCTGAGATTTGCCTGGTGTCCAGTTCAAAAGCGGCCAGAGGAAGAAGGAGGTGAGGTTAAGAAAGTCACTCGTCCTCACAAAACTGGCGTCGATGAACAGAGGTGTAAAACATGGTTGAAAAGGGAGCTGTTGGACTATAACCCTGCAGCATTTTCACTGAAGCATGTAAATCCTCAGAAAATTGTGACAACCTTTAAAAAAACAAAAGGATATTCTGTGTCTCCATTAAGACTAGCAGTACACTGTATTGAGGGAAAGTAAACGCAGAAGATAAAACAAATAGGTGAGAAAGACGTTGGATCAATGAAAGGAAGTGTACTCCACTGTGAGCTTTAACAGATCAATATCTAGCTAACTGCTCTGCTCTGCTGTTTTAGGGTCGTAAGCATCCAGATTTTAAGTATCAAACATTTTTGATATTATGAAGACAAGTTGAGTTAGATCACAGTTCAGGTGTGTAGTATTAGATATATTTCACGTATGTAATCTGAGATGAACTGGTGTTTGTGCTCTGTTGAGCCCATCATGAATCCATACAAGAACATAAAGAAGCCTTTATCTAATTACAATTAAATGAAGCTAGAAAAGTCATTATTATAAGGTTTCATTCATTTACATAAAAGTAAATGTTTTTATTATATCAACTACTACAGTTTCATTTATTATTTGGAACCACTTTATGTTCATAAAAAGCATTAACAGTGACGGCAACTCTGTCCATGCAGCCTGACACATGATTGTGCTGTAATTGGGTTGGTTTGAATTATAGCCTGGGGACCCACGATGAATTTAAAAGTGTTCTTTTTTCCTTTTATTTCTTTTCTTTTCTTAAATAATGGGTATAGATAAATTATTCACTACATAGCGCGCATCTCTTTCAGCTTTTCTAACTGTCTGGCTGCAGTCCTCTGGAGAACGTTACTATAACCTGTTGGAAGATGGTTCATTGATTAAAGTTGTCTCACTCCCAAGCAAATTCCCCTGCTTATATCTGCACAACCTATTCCTGAACTCAGTATTGGCGGGATTTTATAACATCAAATTCCATCCATCCATCCATCCATCCATCCATCCATCTATCCATCCATCCATCCATCCATCCATCCATCCATCCATCCATCCATCCATCCATCCATCCATCCATCCATCCATATCCAAGGTCGGGTCACAGGGGGCAACAACCTAAGCAAAGAGGCCAAACCCTCCCTCTCCCTGGCCACCTCCTCCAGCATAATGTCAAAGCGTTCCCAGATCATCCAGGATATATAATATCTCCAGTGTGTCCTGGGTCTTCCCCATGACCTACTGTCAGTTGGACATCCCCAAACACCTACTTCAAGCCCTCCCGGATGACTGAACTTCTCTATCTGCTGCCTTTTCCTGTTGGTCACTACCCCACCGCTCGTGACCATAGGTTAGGGTAATGAAAATTTCAAATATCCTTTTTCTGGCTGAGTTTACTGAGGCTTAAAAACTGTTGCAAATTGTGTGCTGTTGTGGGGCCAAACAAAGGCATGCAAGCAAATTCTTTTGGCTTTCCCCTGTAAGGGTTTCCACAGTGGGAACATTGTGTTTCCCATATTGATTTGGTGCAGGTTTTATGTTGGATGCCCTTCCTGATACAACTCTCCCCATTTAGCTTGGGAGTCAGAAATGAAAGAAATGTATCATAAAGACAATTACAACATGAATCATATGATTTCTGTACCTGATTCTTCACTGACGTCACCATACCCTTCTTGCGGTAGTCGACAGATTTGGGAATCTTTTGCACCTCGTCGTTCAGAGACATGGTGAAGCTGCGCTCGTGATTCATGGGGATCTGCAGGCCAGTCATCTTCTCAACTACTTCCTCTGATGTCTGCATGAACAGAAAACCAATTAACTATTAAACTGCCTACCATGTTTTTCATTTTAAAGGTTTTGACTCTCATTCACGTAGCAAAAGAGTGCATTTATATTTCTTGCTCATAACCACTGACAGAAAGAAAGAGTGGAAGGTGACAGGTTGTCTCATACTTACAATAGACATTTACAATTTATTTAGTTTGTGGGAAAAAAAAACATAAGAGAATAAAAGTGTCTTAGGACTAGAAGAAAAGATCAAAAAAAATAATTTACCTCTGGATTTGATTCAGCATGGTGGCAGAAGATGAAAAATTGTTCATGAAAAGATGGCTTTAGCATAGTTTACTTCAGGGTGAAATGCATTTTTCACAGCGCAACGTAAAAACCGAAGACCAGAAGAAAGTACAAGAAGATAAAAGGAATATGAAAACAGTAGGGAATTAAAATAGGGTATTTCTGTTCTGTTTTTTCCCTCTCGATTTTGGTTACATTAAGAGCTGCTTATATAGTCTTTTTTTAAATTTTCCATTTAGTCTTATTAAAATTCAGTGAGGATTTCAGTATAGCTCGGTCTAAAAGCAGAAAGAACTTTAAATGGGGGACAACAAACAGCATGTTAATTTCTTTCATTTAATTGAAGTGCTTCTAGTCAAAATGAAAATGTAAAGAGGTCTTTTATTTGCAGCCATCTGTTTCCATGAACACAAAAGGGCCATTATTCTTTGTCTATGTATGTTTTGTCAGGAATAAATAAGCGTAAGTCTGACATCTTTCACTTCTAAAACCAGCTTATCAATCAGATTTGATTTGCAGGTTGATGGATTTGCATGCTGCCACCTTCATGCAAAAACAACCATCATTCATGACCTAAATCTCACTGACTACAGCTGATTTAATGACACCAAACACATCATTTCACTATGCAGTGACATGGACACGTAAAGCAATGAGATCCAAAAATTTGATATTTATGTATGTATGATGATGTCAAAGTCAGAAAGGTGATGTGTTACTATGGATGAGAGAAGTGACATGCTGCACAGAAACGTACGGTCTGATTTTTACATGACCTGAAACAGACTTTTGGGGACAGAAATGCAAACTCTCGTTTCTGACATAAAACACGTAAGAGGTAGAACGCACATCAGGGGAAGAAAATCCGATGCACTTCACGGGATAAAAAAGATTATAGTTCACATTCCTATGCTGGGATTTTAGAAGTGTAACACTTAATCTGGCATTACATACGATAAGAGAGGAGAGGGAACGTGCTGTTGAGCATGCAGGCCTGGCTCGGACTCACCATGTCTCCCAGGTGATTCATCCCTAGCTCATAGGAGTGAATGCCCAGTGCTGCCTCCTGGTTGTGAGCTTCAATCATAAGCATATTCTTCTCCCAGATGGCCCGGCGGATCCCCTCTTCATCCTGAAACAACCAAAAGAAGCTTTCAAGTTCTTGACCTTCGTTTCAGAACAAACACTGGACTCATCCTTTGCAGCTCAAGAGAGTCCACATTCTTTTAAATGGTTTGAATGTATCCTCCTCCTCTCTCTCACTCCTTCCTTTGAACTACATAAACCTAATGATGAGCTCCTTCTAAATAGGCAAGTTTATTGTCAGGCCTTCTGAAATGATCCGTTGAATTTTAAATGGATATCAAATGATGTCACAATTGTTTCATTTTAGAAAAAAATCCAAAAGAGATTACCATATTTCTGAATTAATTTCCTACCCAAGAAAAGCATTTCATAGCAAGATTAAACATTCTTCAAATTATCTAATAGAATCTGAGTCCATATTGTTGGTTATGAAGATGTACAGAGAAAACTAACAGATTTAGACAAACCAGAACAAAGAAAATCAGTTCAATTAAAAAAAAACAACTAAAAGCAAAAAAACATCTAACCAAGTCACACCAACATATGTTACTGACAGATTTACGCTCTTCTTCCATTTTCGCAGCTGGAACAGTTACTTAGTTAACATGAAAAGTTAACTAATGAAAAGACATTTTGTACGTTGTGACTCGTGCAAAGCCAACATGCCAGGGTGCTTCATGTGTGCATGTGGGCGAAGATACTTACAGAAGAATACTGACCTACATGTGGTGGACACTCGTTTTATGAGTCTGAAAAGACTCATGACTTTATGTGTATGGAAACAGTTCCAACCTACATGTACTGGCCTCGTAAACAGAGGATCCAGCCTCTCTGTGGCCTCGGAACAATATTTCCCATCCATTTAATTCTACCTGACAAAAATGAGCTTCAATACAAGTCAAATAAGAAGTAGGAAAAGAAAAAAAACATTGACCTTCATACTTCTCATCTGCATGGACACCTGACAGCTGATGGAAACTAATCTGGGCAAAGAGGTCAAATTTTCATTATAATTAGCGAATACAAAAAAGATTGTCTGTCTGTGTTGGAGCCCCATTTCAGAAATTAGGCCAATTGAACCGACGCATTTTCGCAAACAATCTCCCCTTGAGCAATTCATACATGTATATTAAAATTGTATTATTTATACACCATTTAGCACCGTCAGAAAGGAAACTGATTAAAGTTTTAATGTAATGTTAGCAGTGAGTATCTTTCTTTCATGAACATACATTTACTGCACAGTACAAAGGGACACCAGAATGCATCAGAACAAAGCAATGGCGAACAAATGGTCAAAGGCAAGGTAAAAAGGCACGTGCACGTGTGCATCGACACTCACTTATGTACAGGTACAAATGCACACTCCACAGCGGTGCAGGCCTGACCTCCAGCCTGCGGTGACTTGCAGAGAGAGCAGCAGATGCTCTCAGATGCTCTCAGATGCTCTCAGATGCTCTCTCTGAGAGCATTCACGAGTTACATTTGCAGTCTCGTCCAGTTTAACACCGCACACAAGCAGAGATAACAGAGGACTTGAAATGTTAGTGCCAGGAAGGCTTTGAAAAAAAGAGAAGGTAAAATGCTGAGTCAAAGGTCAGGGGGTTTCCTCTGCTGGAAATGTCTCACACCTGCGGCTGTGACCATTAGAGCAACACGCGTCTCTTGTCACCAAGCAAACTAGAAATGTGCTGAATTCATTTTGCCTCACGATTTAAGCCGATTTAACAGTGTTAATAAAGATTAAGATTAATTTAATCTTAAAAGCTAAAAATGTCAAAATAAAAATAACAAAAAAGACAAAGCTTGAATCTAAAGCTTTTTGACCTTTTTCTAAATTATTTGGAGAGATGAAAACATTCTCATTTTGCATGTCCTGCTTTACTTTTGCTTTCATCTGCCTCATTTCAAACATAGCAGAGCAACAAGACTCACATTTCTTGTTTTTCCGACTACCATTGTTCCTGGCAGCATTTACGGTGATGTGTGATTTAAAACAGGTGTGCTGCTCGATTGACAGGAAGGTCGCCCACAGTGAGTAAGCAGCCTTCGCTTATTTTTCTGTGCAAATACCCAAATATCCCCGTGCTTATGAGAGTGGGAGTTTTTATTGTAGCCACATGTGATGAACAAGGTTGACCTACAAATACCTTTTTTGCTTTTCTTAACAGTCCTAAAACAGAAACAGGGTGGTCAAATTTATAAGAAAAACCACTGTCATAACTTCAGAAAACCTTTATGAATGAATTAATAGTTTGATATAAACAGCAGAGATAAAGCCGCTGTTGCCAACATACAATTTGAAATCATGACTACCTTCAATTTCTATTTTAGTCCACAATTTTCCAATTCTGGATTGATTGGCGAGGAGTTCAACACCACAACCAGGCTAAACTCAGTTTAGTTTAGGAAAGATGTTAGAAAATCCATCAGCTTTATTACCACTGCTGCTGCTACTACTGGTAAAACTCTAAACTCTAAATATTTTCACAGACGCAATTTACACACCTAACATAGTACTCATCCAATATAAAAACAACACTATTTTATTGAGTTCATGTTGACTGTGGGTAACACATTTTAGTTTAAGGTCATTTAAGATGAACTTCAGAAAAAAGAAAGTCATTGTTTGTTGTTTGCAACCTTAGATTTCCTCAAGGTTGCAAGGCAATATCCACTTGCACCTAATGCACAACCATGCACTTTTATGATTATACCTAGACCCACACAGTTCTAAAAAGATAGCACACAGCATGCTTTCAGAGCTGACCCAGATCCTTCAAAGCTTTCACCATTGCACTTAGCCAGGCCAGCCATCCTAATTCTTTCCCTTTTCAATACAAAGAATTAGTGTAACAGTGTCTGTAGATTTAACTTTGATCTCCCGGGCACAGTACAAGCAGACACGGAGGAAACTGCCTCCGGATGCCATTGGATGCCTGCGATTGGGCAGTGACAAGCAGCTTAGTATAACAGAAGATATTCAGAATGGGGTGCAGTGGAGTTGGAAAACCAGTGAATGACTGCTGGTTTTCTAGTAGGAAGTTGTTGATCCAAGCGCTGGTGTAGACTCTTTGTCATCCAGATCATAACCCTTAAAGGCTTCAATCATAGCAACATGAGGTGCTTCCTCAGTTAAGGTGTATTGAAGATGCCCAAATGAAGATGAAACATCTTCAAGAATAAAGGAAAAGGAATTTCAGTTGCCTTGATTCAAGCCTTTGAGAGTTGCCAATCCGAAGCATTATTGGCTGTTCCGCGGCATTCTTAAATCAGTGTTCTCCCTTTGTACTGCACCATTTCACCCTAATCCTCAACATATAATACATCCATCACAATACTATATCAAGAAATAGAATCCAGAAGAGCTTTACAGTATGTTTCTTTCAACTCCCAAGTCACATAATTGCAGAGGAAATTCAGGAATAAAGATGATTAGACTATTACAGAGACAGCTATCAATGTTTCATCAGTCTATATGCTGCTGATGTGACACTCACACTCAAACAGCACGACTTGAGGCAGTTTTACATGTTGACAAGCAAAGCAATGACCCTGCTCAAAATGCATTCTGCCATTACAAATATGGTCCATCTATCCATTTTCTGTACTCGTTTTTAATCCTGTACAGCGTCACAGGGTACAAATATAGTATTGTTTGTTAAGATTTTTTTAAATTCAATCCTTAACAATTGTATAAAATAAGATTCTCTGTTGATGTGTCACCTTCCTGGTGTGCTGTGATAGTCTTAAACTGCAAGCAGAGCATGCGTGCTTTTGTCCACTGGTCAGGTGGTTTGGATTCCTAAACCTTAAGTAAGTCTTAGCTCAACTGAAGCGGTAACTGTCGCCTTGTCATAACAAACAACACAGCTAATAAACTGTGAGTGAATCCAAATGAAAGGAAGGGCCAAATGAAACAGAATGGTTTCTTGTGGTGTCGAACTGAAGTCTCTGTTTCATAACTTGTGACTCCTACTTTAGGGGTAGGCCCTTGAGCGCCCTCAGTAGGACCTTTATAGGAGCATTTGCTTTTTGAATCACTTGCATGAGCCACATTTCTGTGTACGGACAGTAATTCCTTCATGACTGACTTTGTACTGTGGTAAGAAACATCTCCTGTTGGGCCATTCATTTGTGGGAGACTCCTGACTGTAACTTTTAACAGTTTTAACAATTTTGAGTCCTTCGAGTTGAGTCTAATTTTAGCTCCAAGGTATGGCAGCCAGCAGCCATTAGGTAATCTGAATGCACATTTGCTTATATATAAAACTATGAAAATCTGAATAATATATTTCTACCTATACTTAAAATCTTTATGAGATAACATCAGGTCTTTTCAGTGTCCTGCAGAGCTAAATTCTCCACATGAATCAAATAAATGAACTAATAACAGGTACAGCAGAAAGCAGTCCAGCTGGGAGAATCAGGAGACTGTGAATTGACCGGCTGCCAAAATGAGTCAGATGCAGACAGTCAGTGAGTCAAATCCGAAGACAAAACGCAGGCTGATGCCGAGAAGAGTAGAGGACAAAAAGTCTAAATGCACACTAAAGATAGGCAAAATGTCATTTTTGATTGGTGTAAACGTACATAAATAGGTACTTAAACACATTCTTGTTCCCTTTTAATGGCTTTGACTTAATGTCTTGTAATGTGTTTTTTTTTATATATAAATCTATAGATGTGTGAATGTGTGAGTTGTTTTCTGTTGCATATGATTACCCATGAAACCTTGCTTCAGAGAGGATAAGAGCTTATAAGAAGTGTAATTTTAATGGTTTCAGGAGTTGGCTTAGTGAAATACAATACAAGACCATTTCCAAGAATTCAATATAAAATAAAACAACAACAAAATTGCTTAAATTCAAAATACATTGCCATGTAATGTCTGTGCAGTGGTTCTGCAAAACACCCACCATACAAGTTTTGTTGCTGGTGTCTTGTGGCGGTAAAACCTGCCGTAGGACAGAACTTTAACCCTTTACTGCCCGACATAAGAAATATTACACAGAAAATACTTTTTTTTAAAAAACGCGTGTATCATATAAAGTATTAAAATAAAAAAAAAAAACCAAAAACAATTTTGTCTTTACAGTTTCTAAATAATACGTTTTTGTATAATTTTGAATATATTTTTTGTATTTCTTTCCGGTATATTTTTATATTGTATAAAACTATTTTTATTTATTTAGTTATTATGGCAGTAGCATGAAGATCTCAGATATTCATGTTTCAAATATAATGTATCTACATTGTAGGATAAATCACACCTCTTTTCCCACTATCTCTTTTAGATCCCTGTTCTCTCTTGGGCCCTTTTAATCCTGCTTTATTCTTACGTAATTATTGTGGTGAAATGTGATCTAGGACACATTGGCAGCGCTCACCAGGCCGTTGTATTCTCGCCTGTGTGTCGTCTTCCACTGCTCCCATTGCTGGTCCAGGAAGGCCTCATCCAGGTGGCCTAGAGCTGATGCCGCCAGCAGGAGCGCACACAGAGGCGACAACATCCTACAAGTACAAAAGCACATGCACTCTGAGTTTAAAGTGTCCAATCCACACTGGATTACACTGAAAAAGATGTACAAATACTTTAAAAAAAATTCCACTGTACCAAAACGACTGTAAGTTAAAGGTAATCTTTTTAGTAGGGTTAATCTTTTTTTCACACTTTTCTCCACTTGTGGCCGTCCACTCATGTAGTCATAGTTAATACTGACACTGAAAATGACTTTGCATAACCTGATAGTTTTTCTCAGGAAACAGTGACTCCAAACATTTCCTGATTGCCTGAGATCTGTTTCTGTTTAACTAGAATTCAAGTCACGTGTGGAAAATAGTCAATTCAGGAGTTTTCAACCGTTTTTAAAGACAATGCAAATCATCTCTTAGTGTCTGCATGCCAAACTGAGAACAAGAGAAGAATCAAACTCAAGTGAACGGCTTCAAAACGTTTCTTTTTCAGTAGTCAAATACTTTCCAAGGCAGACACCATATAAGTAACTGAAATCTGGTGCTTAAGAATTCCTCTAGTGCCGTTTCCTTAATGTTTCAGCTATGAATATTTCTTTCCACATCTCCTGTCGTATTTTGCATTTGAATGTTAATCAGCAGATGTAAAAGACTCTCAGGAAAAGCTGCAGCGTTTGCTTTCAAAAATCTGTTCATTATGCAAGTGGGTCAGAATCATTTTCTAACTGTAATCCTATTAATTCTAATTGCTTTCTTAGCTGGCAATTGTACTTATACATTTATGTGAGCCAAAATTCAAAGGAAGGAGATCTTTAAAGCTGACATCCGTGGGACATCAGAGTCTGCAATCAACTGAGTGAAATTGTTTTCAGTTGGGTTCAGCATTTGTTAGCATTAAGCACAGACACGAGCCTCGTTCAAGACAGGGGGCAGGCAAAAGTGAAAGTCAAACTTTGCTCCAGGAAATCAGAAGTAAAGTTGCAAACCTACCTTTCTTTTCCAAGTCAAAATGTTTGGTGAAGTCTTCTGAGTCGAGGTGCCTCTCTGCTGCTGCAGTAAAGTAGGTCAGTGGTGTGTCAGTTTATATTGGCTGGATTTTAAGGAAGTATGATGGGAACTCCGGGTCTGGGGAGGAGTTGTTTTTCTTCTTTCCTGCAAGGGAAATTACATCTGGTTTGACTCAAACACAGATCCAGATGATGTCAGGTGTCAGGTTACAGAGGGAGGCGGGTGAACGGCTGCAGCTGGACTTCATTCCCATTCTGATCTTGCATGTCACTTGTATGAACTACTACATGAAAAGTCTTTGCGCTCATTATGCAGGCACTGCTGTTTGGAGATTTTTATTGTTTTAGGCTGACATTTCACAAAGTAGTCTCGCATAGTCTTGTATTGGGGGAACGTCAAATAAATATAAACTCAACTCACTTGATTTAATTACAAATCAAGAGATTCACAGAAAAATTACAGGAGTGAGAAGGTGACGTTGTATAAAGAGACGAGACCTCCTGCGCTGGATATCACGTCCTTTTTTAAAACGTTTTCATTTTTAAATAAATGTTAGATTGCCACAATCCGCTTGTTAAATGAACCACCACATGAATTTATCAAGACATTTGTCATAAACTGATTTGTTCATTAATGGCTGTATTCTGTTTAGCCTTCACCTTTTCGAGGCCTTTGCAATAAAGGAGAAAAACAAACCTACCGATATTTAGATATGAAAAAAAAGCAGCTCAAGACATGAACTGATACCTGTCCATTACACGCAGCTGCATCGCTGCAGGTCAAAACAAATATGTAATGTCTCAAGTCTTCTTGTTGTTTGCCATGTTCATGTTCAGCATCTGCCCGCATCAAAAACTGGCTCCTCATAAAAAGTCTAGGAACCAGTTCTGAGGTGGAACTGGGTTCTGAACCTCAGCTCAACAACTCACGAAAAGAAAGCGAGTGTTAAAAACCTTCAGATACCTTCAGGGTTGGTGTTTTGCAACAAAGTTAAAGTCAGTAATACTGAGTCTTGGAAAAGTCTGCAAAGAAGACACAACTGTCTCCTTTTCTTGATTCTTGAAGATGTTTCTCCTCTCATTTGAAAGGCTTCTTCAGTTCCTTCTGACTTAAAATCTCCACCATTGTACAATCTGAAAATGGATTAAAATGAATTGTTGAATATTTGGGAGCAGGCAAGCCTTTATTGAGAAAATCTTCTCTTAAATCATAAGCTCCACTAAGGATTTTATAATCAGCGTTGATGAAAAACCTTATTAACTTGAGGTGGCTGTAAAATGTGATGCTTATTTCTGACAAGGAACTTCAATAAGCTTTTTGCACTAATAATAGAAGAACCTGACTTGTCACTCTTGACCACGAGCAACAAATGATTAAAACAAGTTCCCATGGCAGATCCAAAATAGGCCTTGACCGTATTCATATTGTATGCCATTTTGGTCTGGCGTTGAGACACTTCCTCCTGACAGTCATGTGTGTATACATGAACATGTTGCGTGACTCCTTTTGTCATACAGCAGTCTAGAACATGTAGTCACTGGTCTAAATATAACAGACTCCACTGTCCCCCATATGTCCACTTATATATGGTTGTATTGCAACAGAGCACTCAGGCATGTAATGATGTTAAAACATTAACATCAATTAAAACATGCTACTGTTCAAATGTTAAGGCCTTAAATTATAAACCTCTAAATGATCCCCGCATCACTATATCTATTACCGGTACTGCTACAGTACGGTTTATGCATTTGATACTTTTTGTTCTTATGCTTTTCTGCATTTAACATTTGTCAGTGTAAAATCCCATCATGTTGTTTATGATTAAAGGTTCCCATTGTGTCACTGACGTTTTATTTAAACTCACTTGTCAGGATGCAGCCAAAGAAATATTTTCCATTTTGAGATGAACATGAATATACCAATATTCTTCTGCCAGCAGCTTCCAACACTTATAAATAACAATTAAGAGTTTAGCTGAGGATTAATGTGTGAATCTTTCAAGTGCTGTAATGATTTGTTTTATTTTACTGGCGAGCTAATGCAAATAAAATGTAAGCAGTCATTGCAGGTCTTTGTGAGGCTTCAGTTTCCTCAAAACAGAGAGGAAACAGGGAAATAAAGTAAAATAATTGATTTAAATCAACAAACCTCATTTAAGATGATTTTCCTCTTCACTTTCAGCTGTCATAAACACGAGTAGGACTACAAACAGCTTCACACAGTGAACTGGGAACTCAATAGATCTGCTGAACAACGCACTTCTTAATTTGTGGGATGGATATGTAAAATGTAGTCATATGCATTTGTTCTGTATTTTTATCTCTGTGGGATAATAATTTTAAAAAATAAATAAAACATCATTACAAAAAAAAAACATGGGATATAAAAAACTGAAAAGGCCCCATTGTTATAAGGTTGGCTGCGAGAAAGGATATGAAGAACCTTCTCAGCTGAAGGTACCCTTGGTCTCTCTTTAACAGCGGTGTTAACACTGCTGCTCGGATACATTTTACCTGATTTGTACTGATGTGATTTGATGAATACTTCACTCAGATGCATCTCCATCTCCTTCCTGTTTGCTGTGCTAAGTATAATACAGACACGGAGCTGCAGGCGTCTCGTTTTCCTCACTCACAGCTCTCTCGCTAAGTGACTCTCCTTTTTTTCTCTTGTCTGTTCACTGCTTTTACCAGGCTGGAGAGTGCATTTTAAGATCTTTTCTCCAGGATCTTCCACGGTCACTTTAGATAATGAGAGTCATGAAAGGTACTGTCTCGATTGATCCATCTTGCAGCACCCGACCCCCAACTCCGTATCAATGTAGCAGGGCTTAGACGTGATGACCGTGAGTAAACACACACACACACGCGCGTGTGTGTGTGTGTGTGTGTGTGTATAAACTGATTTATGATCCAATATTCCGTAGTGCTAACTGAATACTTGATTTTGTTACGAGGACAGTTAATATTTCTTCATGCCTTATGTTCAGACTGGATTTTTTTTAACAGTTAATCGGTTCTGACGCTCATATGAGCACTTTTAGCAAGCATCTTTAGTTGTTATTGGCTCTCTTCTAATCTATTTGTTAATAAACTGTAACGTTGTCTGAGGACTTGACTGTAAATTGCTGATGTCTCTCTTCTTCCCCGTCCTGTTGGGCCACATCTGTTTCCTCTCGTAGCATGCACCAGGAACACTCACCACAAATATGGAGACTGCTAAGATCCCAGAATCCTCTGCTCCTGCCACGTGATCACTGACTCACACTGTCACAGGGTATCAGCATCCTGCTCTTACAAAACCAACTGGTCCCTACAATAATGACAATAATCTTACATTATACCAGTGATGTGCTGCAAAAAAAAAAAAATGGATCTGAATTTCTACATGCATCCATATGACACCTTCTGGTGACAGATTATACAACCCTTATTATGTGAAGAGAAACCATAAACTACTCAAGACGATGGAGGGCAGAGAGCCTGATAGGCTTTAAATCCTGACCTCAGCTGCATAGACTTTTCACTGACCAGTTCAGAGATTAGGGTGGCAGACACCGTAGAGGTTTTAAAAGCTTGTTTTGATTCCAGCAGATTAATCTGTGTTGTCTTTTTTTTTTTCCTCATTTCAAGCTCAGATTGCTTGTCTAGGAAAAGACATTATGGGTGTTTACTGTGGTAAAAAGCATTTCTTTTTTTGTTGTCTAAGCCACGCTTGTCCTGAATTGTCATGTCTGAACATATGTAAACACGTGAGTGCAGCAGAAAGAAAATTAGGACTTAAAAATATGCCACTTCTGCAGGGAAGCTGATGAAGAGATGCTTAAAATGTGTTAATATACAGGTCAAACTGTAAGCAAAAATGGGTTTTTGTTTACTAGGTGTGTATTTGTTCTCATTTCTCAATGCAAGGAACTATCCTGATTAAGGGTTAACATTTTAATACATTCTTACAGGTGTAGTAAAACTGTGGCTGTTTTTAAAATCAAAGCTGCAGTTGCAGCTGACGGTGCGATAAGAAGCTGAGTCTGCCCCCACTCCTTTGGACCATGAAGCAGAGACATGAAGTGCTTGTTTGTGAACTTTAAAGGTGCTCGTGGGCAGATTTTGTTCCCTGTAGACATCTGCTCTTCCTAGTTGTGCTCTTCCTGCTGAGTTCAGTTAACTGATTACTGACTTTGTCTCCATATTCTGTTATGAACATACCATAATCTACCATGCCATCTTTATAAAGCTCTTTAAGCTGCTACAGTGAACCAAAGTGCTGCACAGTGAAAAAATTGTAAACAAAGATAAAATAAAAAAAGGTACAACACTGAAACATAATATAAACAGGACCTTCATTTGATATTAAAACAAAATATAAAAAAAAAAAAAACAAAAAAACATTTTAACTCACGCTATTGACCCTCTCATCTAATAGTCTGCTTAAAAGAAAATAATATGACTAAATTTCCCCTAAACTTTGAACATTTCCTTAAAATAATGCCTTTTATAAAAGCATAAAGAAACGCTTTAAGATTAGTCACAAAGCAGTGGCCCAGTTGACTCACTGGTGCTTTTTAAAACGCTTTGTGTAAACTTCGGCCCTTTTTCTGCCTGTTGAACAGCTTTAGATGAAATTTTGATGGCTACTTTAATGAAATCAAGTCTAGTTGATGGCTTGGTGGAGATGTAGGGTAGGGTTGATTTTCTAAAAGTGTCTATTAAGGCCAGATTCTGAGCAAAGAATGATTTGCAAGGTCAGCTGTAGTTCCTAGGACTGGACTACAGGTAGCATAAGGCAACACACTCACAGGCACTTTAGAGCAACCAGTTAAAGCAACGTGCACGATTTTAGACTGTGGGAGGAAACCGGAGTACCTGAAGTAAACCCATAAATGTACAGAAAGAATATGCAAACTCGGCAAAGAAAAGCTGGATTCAAACCAGGAACCTTCTGAGTATGAGGCAACAGTCCTGACCACCAAGACACCATGCTGCCCCAGTAAGGTATCAGTGGAATCAAAGAAGTGCCACCTTGTGGTTACACAGCCCAAACACATCCTACCAGAAGTTAGAGAAGAATGATGATCCTCTACAGAAAAGCAACAAATACATGTGGCTACACTTGTAACACGTAAAAAAGAAAATGTAACCTTGAATAAAGCATTGAACAAATCTGATGGCTGGTTTGTGTTATGACAGAAGCAAAATATGCATGCTATTGAGATGAATGTGAGAGCTCATCAAAAGAAGTAGCTGAAGAAACCCTCCCAGTTATTAGTGCCGTAGGGAGAAAGCAAAGATCAAATCTTATGTTTAGTCAAAGAGGAAGCAGAGAGAAAATTGGATCCAATGCTTGAGACATACTTAATGTAATAAACCATGTTTGAACCACTGTAACACCCAGTGAATTATAACAGTTGTTATATTGAGTTTGAATTTTAAAGTTCAACATGAGCTTTTGGGGGAATACAAATATTTCTAGACTCTCTGTAGCTTCTTTTATTTAATTTGTTATATTTTCTTCAAGTGGATTGCTCTTTGGGTTGGTTCACTATGTTCCAGATGGATATTGGCCAGTTTAAAAGAAAAAAACCAAACATGACGTGCAGACAGTCAAGGATGAAAATTCTACCAAAAGACCAGGACCTCAGCTTTTAAAGCAGTCCTTAATCCCTCCTCCAGCTGTGGTGGTGGTCCAGTGCTGATGGCCCACAAAGAGACAACAGATGGAGGGCGTCCTCTCCGCTCAGGAGTTTAAACCAGGCAAATCTGGAACTGGAGGTAGGAATGGCTGCAGCTTGGACTATCATAAAAATAATAAATAAATAAAATCAAAGGCTGATTAGGGTCAGATTCTCTGCTTGTGCGCTCACTCATGCCATAGACTTTGCTATGCATGACCTACAAGAGGCCAGAGGAAGACAGATGCATTTTGGACTCTTATATACAGCAGTGTCTCCTCCGTGTGTACTGGACATTAGTAATTATGTGTAAAATAAAAAAAGGAGGAGGTTTTGGCCACCACAGGCTTATAAAGACAATAGGAAAGTCATGGTTCAGGGAATGCAGGACCAACTGAAGGGGACTGAGGCAGGAAGAATACAAGCAAAAGTCAAGTCTAGTAACAGATAGCACTTTTCAGGCAGGAATCTAAATAATGAATGCAAAAAAAAAGGCAACTTAAATTAACACAGCCGGGCGAACAGAAGGGGTGGAAAAACAAACTGGGAAGTAAGATCAACCAGCAGGGAAGGAAATCAAGACAATATAAGGACAGGACTGATGAGGTGCAAAACAATCAGGATAAACGGGAACAAGGGAAGTCAAGAAAGAACTAAACACACAAGGACACAGACTTTCAAAATAAAACAGGAACTAATCAAACCTAAAACTATGACAGAAACAGTATAAAACTGTAAGGCACCAGTCCATGAGCACGTGTCTTAATGCATGCTCATAATTCATATCATAATTTGCATTTGTCTTTGAAGTGGCCACAGCCGACGTTTGCGCTGTTTCCTTGTGGATTTTTTTTTTTTTTACTCCGCTGCTTTGAGATTTTTTTGGGGTTGTAGTTGTACCTGATATCAAGTCCAGGCCTTTTATTTGCTTCATTTGTCATAAAGCAAATGATGCTATTGACTGCACTTTGTAAAGAGACTTCTTTTATACTTTTGAGCCCTTAAAAATAGAGAAAGTTTGCAAAAATAATTCTAAAAATCGTTTTTGTTTTTTTTCCACATCTCTTAAATCGGCAGAACGGTGCCTTAGTGGTCAGCACTGTTACCTCACAGCAAGAAGGTTCCTGGTTTGATTCCCGGCCCGGTGGGTCTTTCTGTGTGGAGTTTGCATGTTCTCCCCGTGCTTGCGTGGGTTCCCTCCGGGTACTCCGGCTTCCTCCCACAGTCCAAACACATGCAGGTAGGTTGATTCCCCTAAATTCCCCGTAGGTGTGAATGTGAACATGCACGGTTGTCTGTCTTTGTACGTGTCCCTGCGATGGACTGGCGACCTGTACCGGTGGACCCCTGCAATGTGTCGGGATAGGACAGACAGACCCCCGTGACCCGTTGACGGAGTAAGCGGGAATAGATAATGGATGGATGGATCTCTTAAATCAAGCAGAAATCACATTTTGAATGTTTTATTTTAAATCCAGTGCAGTGGTGTATAAAAGTCTCGTCACTGTTCAGGTACTTCTGGATTTTACTATATTTCAAAATTGAGCTACTGTAGGTCAAAAAAATCCCAGACATCACTGATTAAACAAATGACAAAAGTGTTAAATATGTGACATTTGTTTAACTTATACTCTGAGGCTGAGGGAGAGGAGCGAACTCAGCACCTCGGGGCAGAGATATCTGGAGTTATTGTGTTCAGACAATCTCAACAACTTAAAACAAATAAACGAACAAACAAATTAGCTGCAAAGTTTGTGTTGACTGATCTGCCAGCTAGATATTGGCTTCAGATTTCAACAATATCTCTGCTCTACTTTTATTAGGCCACATGACGAGTTGAATTGTGTCTATTGTAGATGAAATTATTTTATTTTTTAATATCAAAGCGCTGACTCACACCTGAGTGGAGAATTTGACGACCGAGAAATTAGAAAAAATAATCTGAGTTTTGACCTCATGAACTCTGCAGCTAACCAGTTTCAGTTTATATATTCAAGACATAAATCAGATTATTTCTGATTAGAACAGTGTGTTCGGACCTGTGATCAGTTCATACGTGTACCAGAACACAGAGAGGATTTCAAAACCTTATTGACCCAGAAAGACCGGATCACATTTAAAATGTTTGATTCTAGTCTGCAGTTGAGCAGAAGGACTGTTTTCTTCTAATAATGTCTCTGGTAGAACAATTAATCTTTGTTTTATGATTAAATATTCATCCCCTGAAGATTGCATTAAGAGACTAATTTCAGAGGCTATATTTGGAAAACTGTGACCCAATTGTGTAATAATATTGAGCCAAAGTGAGATCAGAGCTGCCGTTACACCGAAACATCTTTTGATGTGGTGTCATCAGCAATCAGGTTACTAGGGTTGGAAGAACTTTGAGTTAATGTGAAATGAGGTTGAACCAAATAGCCTCTGTTCAGTATGTTAACTGAAGGCAAATGAATGACCCCAGAGGAAAATCAGAGATCCTTTCGTTTAAAGTTTCTGTAGAAGAAAAAAAGAAAGCCGTCATAAGAGAAGAGCATACAACAGAAAGTTTAACAAAACTGAACTGATTGTTTCCATGTTTGTGATGAACAACTTCAGCACTTGCAATGCATGACACAAGCTACACATCACCTTGAAGTCCATTTCAATTTATTTTGAAAGGGTTAAATGGATATAAATAACCTGTTTGTGATGGTATTTTAATATTCACTTATCTTGACTCTTTGTGTTTGTTTCTGGATGCTGGTTTTGTGCTGAGATTATGACCAGAATAATGTTTTGGGCGAATGTAAGCTTTTTATTCATTGATAACAAGTATTTCTGGGCTTTTGTTTTACCAGTTGTACATATTGTGTAGACAGAACTACAGGGCGGTCTTTGATTTTTATTCAGTTTGATTCAACTAGATTATGTGTTGCAGTAACTGTCATTAGATAGGTGTCTTCAGAGTTTTTATAGATGTTCTAGCTGTTGACAGGAAGGTTCTCCTGTAGGTCTGTGTTGTTCTGGATCGAGATTTGTGCAAAACCAAAATTCTGCAAAGAAAAACCTGTAATAAAATCAACAATAATTTAAAAAAAAAGATTCCCAAATATTGCAAAAACCTTTTTATACTTTCGTGAGAGGGTTTTTTCAGATGTGTCGATAATCCTGTTACAGCAAAAGTGTAATGGAAACACTTTTTATGCACTTCCACATCTCTGGCAGCGCTGGATGTGACGAAGCTGGTCAAACTAAAGTCATTATAATCTAGTTATAAAACGGCCTCTTTAGAGAACAAGAGGAGTTACTTTGATTGTTTGCAGGGGGTGGGAGATATTTAAGTTTATAAAAGTCCTCTACAGGGGACAAATTTGAGAAAAAACATTAATAATAGATTCTTGGTATATGTCAAGATTTCCCACAAGATGACGTTTTGATCTAACAAAAGGATAATAAAGTAAATGAAAACACAACTGCGCATTCAGAAATGAGGCATTGAATCCAACCGTGACATCTGCATGACGTGTGTGTGTGTATCGGCCCATGACCGTGGACCTTCTGCAGCTCTGTCACGCGTCTAGGAGAAAATTATCAACGAATCCCGGCAGAAACTGGAAGCTAAACAAAATCATTCATGATTCCTTACTTCTAATCCCGTTGCATGGCACAGTTGCTGTGCATCTGTGATTCCCATTGATGCACACATGTGCTATGATGTTTAAAAGATTAGTAGTCATTCTAAGCAGTGAGAGAAAACCCCTTCGCAACACACACACTGACATGACAGCCCAGTTCACAAACACAAGCTGGTGGCACACATTCATGATTTTTCCAGTGGTTCAGCTGTCACGTGCTGATGCTTCTACAAGTTCCCTCTTTGAGGATTATCAGGCAACAGTTGATGTTAAACTGTTGCACTGACTCATGCTTCTTTCTTTTAATTAATATTTTTAGACCAGGTTTACATACAAATTAGTCATGTGCAAAACTCTAATGAGCTCATCGTTTGTGGATTAAATGACACTCTTTAATGTGATGCCAATGCATTTACCCTACAGAACAAATTAACACTCAGCTTTAACTGGAGTGTCAATAAATGAGGCAACAGCTGAGGCCTCAACGTGGATTTAAAAGATAAATGGTCTATTTGTGAATGTTTGCGTTGGTCTGTGGAATAGCATCAATGTGACCTTTGAAACCAGTTGATTGTCTGTCACAGATTCCAGTCATGAATACAGACATTTACATAAGTGAGTTTATGGAAATCTAAATGAAAGAAGCTCCAAGGATTCTGGGAGGATCAATTTCAGAAAACATTTCACAAGGTAAAAGAAAAAAATAATTGAAGTCCTCTTTAGTTTTACTTATAAAAATTGATCTCTGGAAAGGAAATAATCCCCAGTTAATATTTTATGATTATAAGAGTGAGGTTAAAAAATATAGAGGAATATTGAATAGCGTAAAGATGGAATGAAGGATATGAGCTATTAAAATTGAAAATGAATTTGATTGGTAAGTTATATATAATAGTGAAATTTAAATCTACCCCAAATGACTGTCATCAGTGATGACAGTCATTTGGGGTAATATATCTTGATTTTTGGCATCTGTGGCTCAGGTGTAGCACTGGTAGTGTCATCTGGGCCACATGTGGCCGAAAAGTTAGATTTGACATGGGTGGAAGCAAGTGCTGTGTTAGATTCTTACCCATCTGAGTTCAAGCTTAAATTATTAGCAGATCATTGCATTCGGATTATATTTAGATTTGGAAAAGGGGTTGTGGATGATTTCACTCTGAAACATCTTCATAATGGCCCACTGTGCAGACATGCACGCTGGTCTGAAACTAGGCTTACCCTACTGTTAAAGACATTTGATCAAACTTAACTGTGGATTTTTCTTTTCATTTTTTTCAATTTTCATAAAAATATACATCAACAAATTTAGAAGCATTTTCATATCTTTGAGTTTATTAGTATTCACTGATCTTAAATTTCGCAGCTGGTTAAAAAAACATATACAGGTGAGGGTGAAAGTCTTCTATTTTTAAACACAAAAGCAGAAAACCCAAGTGCATCTGAACACACTGGACATCAGCTGTTCTTGAATTCCTGAAAATCAGCCATGTGTTATTGAAAACCTGTCTCTGTTTTCCGCCGAATCGAAAGGAAACACAGGCCTGCCCGTGAAAGTCCCAACAAAGTGACAGAACTCTGAACATCGCTCTCTGTTGACATCCTTGTGTTTTGTTGTGTCAGCTGTAGGATGTTTTTGTGGCAAAAAGCTTCATTAGTTCTTTTTTTTTCTTTAGATTCCTAATTAGCTCCAGTTACTGTTGTTTGGCTCTGGTGATGCAGATCTTTCTCAGGGGGTTCTCATCTAATTAAAGCCAGGGGTAAATAATACTGTGCAGACAGATGTATCTTCATATGTAGATCACCGGTGCACTTTGGGGCATCTATGTTGTCCTTCCACAGTCAGTTATTGATGAGCTGCTTTCTCGGATTCTCACATCTAAAAAAAAAAAAAAAACATTAGGGGCACAAGTTGAATATCTGAAAGAGCTGCTAAAAGTATATTTTATTGAATTTGTGGTTCGTTGTGGCAGCACGGTGGCTTAGTGGTTAGCACTGTTGCCTCACAGCAAGAAGATTCCCGGTTCAATTCCCGGACCGGTGGGTCTTTCTGTGTGGAGTTTGCATGTTCTCCCCGTGCTTGCGTGGGTTTCCTCCGGGTACTCCGGCTTCCTCCCACAGTCCAAAAACATGCAGTGTAGGTTAATTGATCTTTCTAAATTCTCCCTAGGTGTGCATGTGAGTGTGATTGGTTGTTTGTATGTGGCCCTGGATGGACTGGCGACCTGTCCAGGGTGTGCCCCTGCCTTTCGCCTGATATGCGTCGGGATAGGCTCCGACAGACCCCCGTGACCCGGAAACGGATAAAGCGGGTTTAGCTAATGGATGGATGGATGTGGTTCGTTGTCTGTTGTGGATAAGCTATCTAAATGTATTCCAACCATCCCCAGTTTAACATTCCTGTGTGGTGACAGTAAAACGGAGTAACCTCTTGTACATTTGTTAGCCGGCACCAGCAGCCTCCTGCCTGACAGATGCACTCGCTTGTGCTAGGGAAATGAAGATATGCAAGGCTGCCCTGCTGTAATCAGTGAAGCAGAGGCGATGGGGATTAATTAAAATGGAAAGTGAGGTTGAGCCCTGGACCGGCATCATCTACCGGGAGCCAAATGGAAAACTCAAAGCATCCTGAAAATCTGCTTATGGTCTGAGAAAACAATTTCGGTGCGCTGAGGAAAATCCTAGATTTCATAGACCCTTTCAATAATTCCTGGGTGGCTTCTTTCTTCTTTTTTTTAAGATTTAAAGCTTTTCCAAATGTTTGAAACTTTAGTATCCCTAAATAGACATCACTTAGAATAATTTATTAGTGTAACCTAAAAATTACACTGTTTTGTTTGTGGTGATGTATTTAATACTTAACACAGCAACACAGGATATGGTTGTGTCTGATTCACTCTGACACATCAAAGAAAATGTCGTTACACTAAAGCTTTGTCCCATAGAGTGTTTTTTTTTTACAATTTTACAGTTCCAGTGAAAATGATTACATCAGAAATGATAAACACACCGGCTTAAGATGAGAGCAGACTTTGTGCAGATACTGCAAAATTAATTAAATGCTTTGATAACTTGCCAGTCTCTGTATAAGTTCATGCCAAACGCTTTTTTAGTTTGGAAAAAAGTGTGAAGAATTTAAAAATGATTAAATTAATCATAACTAACGATAATGTATGGAATTTTCTGCTGTTGATGACCCCAGGGTCTTTGAAAAGATACATGCAATGTCCAGCCATCATGTATACACTCACAAAATTAAAAGTATTTAGTAGGCAGTGGTCTGCTGGGGGAGCGGATCCACCGACAGGGACGGGGCAGGATTACCAAACTGGTGCGGAGGTCTGGCTCTGTGCTGGGATGTCCTCTGGAGTCTGTGGTGGTTGTGGGTGAGAGGAGGATTTTAGCAAAGCTCAGATCCATGAGAGACAAACCAGAATGACAGCTCCTTCAGTCGGAGACTGAAACACTCCACTGCAGGAAGGAGCACTTTTGCAAATCATTCATCCCGGCAGCAGTTCGCATCTTAACGCCGTAAGTCACTTGGTCACTTGACATCCATTGTAATCACTATGTGCAGACAGACACACACATATATTTATATATATATATATATATATATATATATATATATATATATATATATATATATATATATATATATATAAAACTCTTTGGGGGTTACTGCCCCGAGTGCTCCGATCACCACGGGCACTACTGTCACCTTCACCTTCCAGGCCTTCTCCAGCTCCTCTCTAAGCCCTTGGTATTTCTCAAGCTTCTCGTGTTCCTTTCGCCTGATGTTACCATCACTTGGTATTGCCACATCCACCACCACGGCTTTCCTCTGCCCTTTGTCTACCACCACGATGTCTGGTTGGTTTGCCATCACCATCCTGTCTGTCTGTATCTGGAAGTCCCACAGGAGCTTTGCTCTGTCATTTTCCACCACCTTGGGAGGTGTTTCCCATTTTGACCTTGGGGTTTCCAGCATGTACGTATGTAGCTATATACATATATATATATATATATACATATATATATATATATATATATATATATATATATATATATATATATATATATATATATATATATATATATATATATATATATATGTACATGTGCTTGTCAGGCTTCGCTGTAGAGCCTCCAGCTATGGCAGACACACATCCTAGTTTTGCCATAGAGGTATAAAACACCCACAGCACAAATTGTTCCAGAAATTTGGTCAACACGCTGGGTTTCCACCGTGATACACTTTTGATACCACAGTTACAATCTCTAATTGTTCTCTGGTGTTATCACACTTACACTTTTGTGGACATTAACTCTTTGTGTGCATATGAGCACCAACACTACTTGGGTAGCAGGAGAGCCATCTGGGTTGGATTATGGCCTTTTTAAAATACAGGTGGTCTCACAAATACTCACAGAAATGAAAAAAAAGCCGAAACACAGGATTAAGCAGAGGTATGTTATGTGGGGAGATTACATAACACTACCACAAAAAGCAACATGCTGCTCCTTCACTTAAAGAAATTGCATTCATGTCACACATGACCTTCAGAGCAGCCTTGGTTTTTACCCACCACATAATCTGCTGCTTCTCAAACCACAAATATTTTCTGTTTGCCATAAAAATAGGTTTAGGTGCTTTCTCACTCCTTTTGTAATGAACATTTTTTAAATGAGTCTGAGGAAATTGAACTATTTTCCTCTTATGAATAAAATCACTGTTGTTCAGTGAAAATGAGCTTTTTATAATAATGGTCTTTTTTTTGTTGTCAAAGTGGCCGATGTGCTACATGCAGACTGTCTGCAGCCTTTACTGGGCTCATACAAGTCAGCCTCAATCAGTCCAGAAAGCCCACAGGAAGAATGCTTTTCTTTTTAAATATAAAGGATTGTCTTTGAAAATAGTTGGCTTGTGTTGTTGGCAGTGTATCTTTTATGGGAGAAAGGAAAGACATTGTTTGGCTTGAGGGTACTTTAGCAAATAAGTCAATAATGAACGATGAGCTAGTTGGCTTGGATTGCTCGGAGTTTAAAATTCAGGTCAACACACCAAACTCTTACATTCATGGACAGTATTTTCACATCCCCATGCTTCTTTTTGAATAGAGTACTTGAAAATGAGACAATAGTGACATGACATAATCATACAAGTACTTTAAAGGATTTATGAAACAGCATCTTTCAGTTTGGTGAGTGGAGCCTCTTAAGTGACAAACAACCTTGTTCCTCCATGTTTCATCACCTGTCTCCACCTGTCTTTAACTGCTGAATGCTTGACGAGTTTGATTAAGATCGTTGGTGTTAATTTGCTGCCTCTGAGCCTGAAAATCAATGCAGGTAAAATAATTGCAGGATCACACATCCTCAGTTTTTTTTTTTTTTTTTGGTTCTCCGAAACAAATAATTTGAGGTCCTATTTTCATGTAGGAGTCCCACATCCACATTTTAAACCTGCTAACCCACAAAAACTCATTCTGATTATGAATTAAGTCTGAAAGAAAATAAGTCAAATAGGTATAACTTCTTTAACGATGCATTATGTTGTGATAGCACCTGTGCTGAACTTACATTGGGGCACCACAAAAACGGTGCTAAAGAACCGTGACAGCTGTAACTTAGCAGAATCACAGCTTTTCCTGCTGTGGTGAATGCGCAGTTTCTTCCTTCAAATTTAGATGTAATAAGTGTCACAAAAGACCTATTTGGAAGCCTCTGGGGATATTTCTTTTATAACTGATTTAGTTTAATTTATAAAAGTCAAGCAAACACAGCAAAACCAGAACTTTGCGGCTGGACGAGATGGAGTCATAGTTAACAGTTAATGTCTTTATCTGCTCTGTGTTTTATGATTTTTATGACAATTCTGTTTAGGGAACAAAATGTTAGCTGCCCTCTTATGTTATGTACAGTTATATTTAAAGACTAAGACTAAAACCGAAGCTTATAGTGAAAATATAAAGCTGTTAACTGAAATAATAAAAACTAAAGATTTTCATAAAACTAACTAAAAACAACTAAAAAAAAAAAAAGAACAACAACGCAACTATTATAACTCCTAAGGTGGTAGGACATTTTGGGCGGGGTGACTCAGAGTACACTACTGGGAGACAGCCAACAACCTGCCGACAACCAGCCGACAACCTGCCGACAAACTGCCGACAACCAGCCGACAAACTGCCGACAACCTGCCGACAACCAGCCGACAAACAGCCGACAAACTGCCGACAACCAGCCGACAACCAGCCGACAACCTGCCGACAACCTGCCGACAAACTGCCGACAACCTGCCGACAAACAGCCGACAACCTGCCGACAAACTGCCACCCAGTGCAGCAGCCAGGCTCTTCTATGGACTACAGGGTGGTGAGCGGATGGGAGGCAGGTGTACCAGCTCCTGTTTCCAATTAGCTGATGAGACACATCCAGACAAGGCAGAGAGGAGAAGAAACAGGTCAAAACCAAAACAGAAATGGACTGAGGAAAGAGTCAAAACCACCGCAGAGATTAATGATGCGCTCCTTATCCCAGTCCTAAGCAACGTAACACGTTTCACTCCTAAATATACTCCTGTTAATATTTCATATTAACAAGAGCAACGCAGCTTGTTTTCAGTGCTGGGCTACAGTTTACCAGGAGCAGAATACCTTATGGAAAATTTAAAACAAGCTGATCAAGTCTGAGTCCAACTGGAGGTGCTTCAGGTTTATTGTAATGTTATTCTGTCCTCAACGTGACCTCAGCTCCAACTGGGAGCTTTCCAGAATTCAGCCGAGGACTTCCTGCTTAGATGAATTTGTGAGATTACTAGTTTTCCCAAAGATTGTGTCATCACATGAGAATCGCACATAATCTTCTATGGCGCGAAACCAGTTTCAGTGTTCACAAATGCACAGAATAAGAAGATATTTGATTGGTTGCAGATCATTCTGTGTTTTAAAAAAGACATTTGTAGGTGGAGGCAAGTCAGGGGAGTCTCAAACATTCACACACTAATGCAACAAAGTCATTTGTAAACCACGTTATATTTTTGTGTGCGTCAGAAATACATTTGTGAATCTTGTTCTGTGCATTTGTGAACATTGAGACTGTTTTAGCTCCACACCAGTTGTTGTTTGTGACTCAAATTTCTTCTTAAACCATCTGAACTGTTTCCCCGTAGCTTTACGGGTTAATGTAATGTCAATGTAGGATTTGGAGCAAGCTCACAGTGTTTATTTTTGAAAATTGACCGGGGAGCTTGTACTCTCTATGCCATTCCTGTGTCTGACTTTCTGTCAACTCAATCTGCTGTGTTTAAGAAATAGATTTCTGGGATGTTTTGAATGCATTGTGGTGTTTCTGGCAGGAATACTCTCGCTGATTGGAATCCCAGTAATTCACAGCGCTGCCTTTTAGCGGCTCTCACCCTCCTGGTGGGACTCAGAGGTCAAGCTTCATCTGAAAACTTTTGGCACATACTTAATTCTGCTCATTGTGTACTAAAAAAGATATGAAACATTCTTTGCTTCTTCTTTTCTTTCGGCTGCTCCCTTCAGGGGTTACTACAGCAAGTCATCCATCTCCATCCAACCCCGTCCTCCATCTTCTTCTCTCACACCAACCAACCTCATGTCCTCTTTCACTACATCCATATATCTCCCCTTTGGTCCTCTTTAGACCTCCTGCCTGGCAGTTCCTACCTTAGCATCCTTTCCCAAATAAAATCACAATCCCTCCTCCGTCCATGTCCAAACCATCTCAGTCTGGCCTCTCTGACTTTATTTTTAAAATATCTACCATGTGCCGTTCCTCTGATGTTCTCATTCCTGATCCTCTCCATCCTCATCACTCCCAAAGAGAACCTCAACCTCAATTCTAATCTCTGCCACCTCCAGCTCTGCCTCCTGTCCCTTTCTCAGCACCACTCTCTCCAAACCATGCATCATCTCTGGTTTCACCACTGTCTTGTAGACCTTCCTTTCATTCTTGCTGGTACTCTTTTGCCACACATCACTCCTGACACTTTTCTCCACCTGCTTTTTCTCAACTGCTTTTCACACGTTTCTTGCCCTCTTTTCTTCACTCTCTGTTGCTCTGGACTGTTGACTCTAAGTACTTAAAATCCCCCACCTTCTTCATCTCTGCTCCCTGTAACCTCACCGTTCCTCTTGGGTTCCTCTCATTCACACACATGTTCTCTGTCTTGCTGTGGCTAACCTTCATCTCTTTCCTTTCCAGTGCAAGCCTCCACCTCTCTAGATGTTCCTCCATCTGATCCCTGTTCTCACTACCGATCACGATGTCATCTACAAACATCATAGTCTATGGAGTTTTCTGTCTGACTCCATCTGTCAGTCTGTCCATCACCATAGCAAATAAGAAGGAGCTCATGACTGATCCCTGATGCAGTGCAGAGGAGTTACCTTTCATTTAGATTTCCTCTTAGTTTCCATCACAGCTAATTTTCTAATGGAACAATTTTGTGGCAAGACATTTTAAATATGTATACAAAATTAAAAGCAGTTACGTTCGGCGGTGCACACATTTTCTTTTTTTTTACTGTAAACCTTCTTGATAAGAGAAACCTCTTTCATTTATAATTAAGAGTGTAAAAAAATAATCTTATATTTAAATGTTTTCTGCTGTTCTGACCACAGAGCTTTGTTTAGTAAAGTCCTAATGATTTGATCTTGTTTACTATGACGTATCACTATGGAACCAACTTCCAGTTTGGGTGAAGGAGGCTGACACCACCTCCACCTTTAAAACCAAACTTCAAACGTTTGTGTTCAGTAAAACATCTAGTTGGTGTAAACTTTAGTGTGTCAGGACCAGTAGTCACAGCTGCAGCTGCAGGACCAGACTGGAGCAGCTGGTCTTCAACACAGCTTCATCTGGATCTGCTGCTGTAGACCTGCTGCAGGGGGACACCAACATGATCCACTGACCTGCAGTCCCACCTCTGACCATCCCAGTGTTACCTCCACCTGTCTGTATGGATGTCTCTGTTGGATATCTGCTGACATCCTGACCTGCAGTCCTCGTCTATGTGGATCACCAACTATCCATATATCACATATGCACATAGAAGTCTTATTTCTGCTGCTGATGGATAATTATACTGATGTATTTGGTCTTTGGTATTTTTGAAGGTGTGTCTGTGTCTCTCTTTACTTCCTGTTCTACCCGGCTGGTCTTCAGCAGGAGGGTCCCCCCTTATGATCCAGGTTCTGATCCAGGTTTCTTCCCTCTTAAAGGGGAGTTTTTCCTGCCACTGTTCGGTTTAAGGTTTTTCTCCCACCAGGGGAGTTTTTACCTGCCGTTGTTTATGTAATAATTGATCGGGGGTCATGTTCTGGTCTCTGGAAACATCCTGGAGACCACTTCTGTTGTAATAGACGCTTTATAAATAAAATTAAATTGAACTGAATTGAAATTGTTTAACTTGAGTATCAAGGATTGTCATCAGAGCTATTTGTGTTGAAAAAAAACCCTGTGATTCATTTGCGAAACATCATCAATGGGCAAAGACGTGTGAACGTGTGAGTCTGCTGACTGAGGGGGTTTCTCACCTCCTCCACAGTATTATAACATATTCATCTTCATAGTATTCAGCTGCTATTCCATCCAGAGATTTGGCTGACCCGGCATATCTGCCCATCTCTCCTCCAATCTGTGTTACTAATGTACTCACCTGGAAACACGCCAGCACTCGCTCAGTGTGACTCGGTTTTAAAATAAATAAATAAATGAATCCCAAATCCCCTCAGAGCTGACAGCATGGGGATTTTGCCACCCATATGAATATTATTTGCACTTCTCCAGCACCCTGGCCATGCTCAAAGTTATTTAGTTGACAAAAAGCAGCTTTTATGCGAGGCCACCTGTCCTGGTGCAGCTGTATTCCTAGTAATGCACTTTTGCATTATTTTTGTATATTCTTGGAAATTTTAACTGCTTATCTATTTTTTTTTAGCTTAACAGAGACAAATAAAGAAAGTAGAGTTTCAATGCAACATGAGCTATAATCTTATTATTGCTGTTGATTAAAGTGTCTCTGATGGTCCAATAATATGACCACGGTCACCAGTGTGTGACAGGTTTAGCTATAAAAGTGCCAAATCCAAATGTAATGATTTTATTATTTTGTTTCTTTACTCAATGTGATTTAATGGAATATCTTTGAGTTAGTGCTGACCTTGGCCTGTTATTGGATTCTAAGAAATGTGAACTTTTGTTAGGGACCAGAATAGCCTGAATTAAAACAGTTTTGAGTTATAAAGGAATATGTGTTTGCAGAGAAAATCAACATTAACACTTCAGGCAATGGACTTCTGTCAAAATCAATGGCTATTTTAAGCCTCTTGCAAGGCTCAACAATGTCACTCCACTTAGACGATAGTGTGACTAAGATCCCTGCAGACAAACTGAGGTCATTTTACTAAAAGTGATTAAAAAAGACTTCCTTGTACAGGAGTCTCCATCCGTTCCCAGACATGTTGTCATAATGATGTTAAGTAAAGTTGTATTTATGAAAATTACTGATCTGACAGGTAAATGTTAAGAAATCAGAGAGAGGATCGCATGCTCATGAGCTGCACTAAACTATCAAGTATTGCTGTCAGGAGGCCAGAATTTTGTTATTTTTATTTTTTCTTCCTTCTTGGTCGTCATCACAAATAAAGTAGCACATTAAAAAGGAGCAGAGAAGAAATTGCAACAAAACCACATTCATAGTCATTCTATAACCAAAGAAGTTAATTCAATTATTACTCAGTACAAATGGTCATTTATTACACTAACCTAAACTTGGATCTTACAAATAGAGAAGTAATCAAATGTAGATAACTTCCATTTATAGTGGCAGGAAAAAGTATGTGAATCCTCTGAAAATCCTCCGTGGTTCAGTTTGTCATAAAAAAAAGGATCAGATTTTTTTTTCTTGATCACAGACTCAAACACGATGTGAACCAGATAATAATGCACCATTATAATTGTATGTGTCTTAATTGAACACATCTATTACATTTCACCATGATGGAGTAAATGTCAATGAGCCTACAGACAAGTTACTTAAAAAAACAAAAAACAAAAGAAAAATCAAACAACAAAACTTTAGTCAGTAGTTTGCAGTCTAATAAAAGGAGTTTGGGAGCTTGGAGCTACTTTAAAGGATAAAAGGCACTCAGATACTTTAGTTCTTTGTTCCAATCTTCTGCTGATGTGTCTCTCACAAAAATGAGAAGACATACAGTCAAGACCTGACCTAAACATAGCGGAAAAGTGATGATAAAGTAATTAAGTAATTAATCGTGTTTAAGCATCTACAGTGAATCAATTGACCTATAGAGTTATTGTGGCTGCTTTTCCTAGAAGTGTGTGCCAGCCGAGAGTCTCCGAAGGCACAGCTCTGAATCCTCAATGATGTAAAGAACTACAAGTAACTGCGAAATTCTTGGAAACATGAATGAAAATGGGCAACATTTTAGTTCCAGAGGGTACCAAACAGGTCCATGACAGAACATGATGGGGGATCTGCTGCTCTCCAAAAACTGACAGAGTGATGGACGTTCGCTAGAGAGCACCACGACAATCTGCACTTCTACTGCGAAAATGTTAAAAAAAAAAAATGATAGAATGCTCAACACCAGGGCTGACTGATGTTAAAGTATCATCCTGAGGGGTGAAGCACGGTGGAGGACCATGATGAATTTTAAATCTCAACTTGGACCACTTTCCGTCATGAAGAGGAAAATTAACTTGTAGGTTTACCAAAATATCCTCCAGGATCATGTCAGGGTGGCTGCTCGCCAGCTGAGGCTTAGTAGATGTTGGCTGATGCGGCAGGATGATGACCAGTTCGCATTAAAGCAAATCCACCGCCAGTTTCAGAAAGTGGAAATCCATCTTTTGAGCTCCCAGTCAAAGCCAAGACCTACAAATGTGTCTGCGCTGAAACCGTTTTGGGAAGAGGAATTGTTTAAAATTCCTGAATGTTGTGAAGGTCTAATTCAGAGCTGCAAAGCTCTTACCAAAGGAAGCTTGACCATCTATCAACTCGACCACTGTGAAAGTGTGTTCAATAAAGACACTAGAAATAATTGTCTGTGTCATATAAACTTAAGCACATTGTGTTTATTTATTATAGATTTAGATAAAGATTAGATTCAGATTACATGTCATGGTAGTTCAAAGTCCAAAGGCTCATTGTTTTCTTGCAACTGTGGAGTGGAAATGTGACTTTTTGATTCTGAGGAATAATCTTGCCAAGATGTGAAATAATCCTATTTATCATAGACGGATGTGCACGAGAAAGGAACCGTGTTTGTGTTTGTTAACAGTATAAGAGACATTCTTTAGCGAAACAGTCTTTACGTATTGATTGTTAGGACGCTTATCCACCCTTGAACTTGTGTTGAAGCTGAGGTGAGAGACGTGAAGCACACATCATCATCATCATCATCATCCTCATCCTCACCATCATCATCATCATCATCATCATCAGCAGCAACAGAAGCTTCACTATGGCATCACCGCACAAGGGAGAAAGACAGAGTCGACCTAAATTATTTTAGTAGTGCAATTATCCGAAAAACTCCCCGAGGTATTCGGCAGTTGGAGGAGGAATTAATGAAGGAGGAGGGCGGAGTAAAACTGCGCGCTTGTGCCGTGACAGATGTTGTAAAAGTCTTGTTGAATGTGGGGAGAAGAGGAAGAGGGAGGAGAGGGACACCGTCCTGAACAGAGATGAGCCCGTCGCAACGTCGGGACTGACGAGGAGCGTTGGGGAGCTGAAGGCTTTGCCATGATTTCTACTCTGAAAACATCAGTTGGTGAGTTGGCTTCACTGCGTCTTGTTTTTGTGAAAAACTCGACCTATATGCGTGCTTTTCAACACTTCCGCTTGCTTATTGAAACTGAAATCAGCTGCAATGTTCCCTGCACATTTTCTTTTATAATACATGATAATGATGATGTCTTGAAAACATGAATTAAAGAGGGCTGCAGCGGTCCTCTGGCAGGACTCGGATGAATCTACACCAAACTGTCCGTCAGGTTTATTATGAATCACTAATCCTCCATAGTCTACTCGCAGCATGCCTTGGCAACGCCAGTGAATCACATTGGTTGCTGTTTAGTAGTATTTTTTATATATATTATGAGTATTTTTTTATTAGTATTATGAAGTATTTAGTATTAGTATTTAGGAAGAGGAGACATGTTGGCTTCATTTCATGTTTGGCAGTGGTTTTATGTCTGAAGAAAATGAAATTGGATAATCGTTGTTAGAGGCGGTTTGTCAAACCCAGATACAATTCAAAAAGCTTTACATAAGCAAAGCGATGCACCAGAACATTGGAAACAATACATGATAAAAACAGGACTAAAACCAAAAGAAAATGAGATCAACTAGATGATGAAAAGAAGAATAAAACGGATCAAAAAAGAAAACAGAAAAAGAATAACACAAAAATTACAATAGTAAAACAGTATACACTAGTGCAGCTGCAGAAAATGAAATTAAACAAAGACACAAGAAACAACAGTATTCAGTTAAAAGTGAATGACATCAACATTTATTATCTCTGTATGTATTATCATTGTAGCCCATTTTATTTGACCCTATTTGGTTCATACTCGGTTCAACCAGCTGACTAACCTAAAGATCTCAGACACAAGATCTCAGGAGAGCTGGATCGGTACATTTGTAAACAAGCAGTTTCACTTAAAAGTTTATTTTCTGTAGGTACAGTAACTGGTAGCCAGTGTAAAGTTTGGAGAACTGGTGTGACGTGCCCAGTTTTCCTGGTTTTAGTCAGAACTCCTCAATTCCTCTGTGTGGGAAGACCAGGCAGAAGACTGCGGCAGTGGTCCGGCCTGCTGGAGATGAAGGCATGGAAGGATGTCTCTAGACCTGCTCTGGATGTGAAATCTTTGACTGTTGATATTTGATAGGAGATATGAAAATACTGATTTAGCTACAGCCTTGATGTGGCTGCTGAAGCTCGGATCTGAGTCGACTAAACTCCAGTTTCTAACTCGCTTTTTGTCTTGATACTTCTGCATTCAAGTGCTCTAGCAGCTTTTATTCTTCTTTTATTCTGAATTTCTCTTGTTTTTCTTCTTTTTCTTTACATTGTTGCAGTGTTTGTGAAATAGAGCCCAAGTTATATGGAAATGTCAGATGAAACAACAGACTTCATAATAATGATTTCAAATGTTAGTCATTTTTATCATTGTGTTTGCATGCGGCTTGATGACAATGCTGAGTTTTAACATAGACCGTTATTTTACCCATGTTTTTTAGTAAAACAATTTGAAATCACCTAACGTGCTTTACCCCACAAACCACATCCAGCCATCTAACGGCACTCTCTTCATCTACAGAGATCTTTCTGTCTAGGCTGTGCTTTTTCACTGATATCAGAGGTGATGTGTGGTTCAAGCACTTTTAGGCTTTCAGACTGAAAGGTGAGGAATCAACGACTGCTCCTCCTGAGCCGCTTATTATCTTTATAAACCTTGAAAATATGCCCCTACCACAATTTATTTTAGGCCAGTTACTTTGCTGTCTGTGCAAATCTATTGTTTCTGTTTTTGTGGAGTAACAGTGTCCATGTGAACAATAATCCCCAGGGTAGTTTGTTCTATAAACCTAAAAAGGGCCACAGCAGACTGTGTTTTAACTGCATTTCAGCAGGATTAGTGACAGCAGTAACTGCAGCCTCATTTCCTCCCTGGAACGGTGCGAGACACTGTTTCATTCAAACGTACCTCACTTTCACACGCCTCTCTTTATCACCTCAACTGTCATTTCAAACTCAGTGTTTGATATATTTATGACTTTTCCTGCAGCTTGATAAAGTCCAGGATGCTTCAGTCTGGGTGGACGTTGTAGAGCAGAAGCAACAGTTGGTTCTCTCCTCCCGTTGTAATCAGGATACACGTCACGTCGGTCAGCTGAGGAGGAGCAGACCACTTTCAAGGAAGAACCAATGATTTGACACTTGGGATTCTGCCATTTGTGTAATTTAATCAGAGGGCATTTTATGTGCAGGACGTATGCCAGTCTGCTTGTTATGTGGAGGGATTTACCTGGGCTCCTATATTCGGCTGCAGCTTCAGACCTTAATTGATTTCAGCCTCAAGAAAAGAAGTTAATGACAAGTCATCAGACTGGTTCTCTTGTCTGCATGTGTCACTGTGGTAGAGGTGCAGTTTTCATTAAGTGTAATAACTCTGCTCAACATCTTTGTATTGTTAACAGCTGAAAATAAACGAGCGTGGAATTAGAATAAATTGGACCTCAGGAAGAAATGATGGGTAATGCTCCCTATTATTTTGACCCGATGGTGAATAACAAATAAATCACCTCCAACAGACAGCTGCAAGCCCTGAAAAGGTGTTTGGCTTTGAAATTAGTCTTAGTTTTTATGTAATATTAATATTTACCCGAGGTGTTCTTGAGTGTTACTTACTTTACACCAAGAAAACATTGAAACAATCAAATCGAAACTCACGTCCAAAGAGCTCAACGGTAGCTATAATGAGATGGGTTCGTCCAGTTTTTGACTTTTGACTGGTGCAAGTTTCAACCAGGATGCATCTCATTAAAATACATTCAGTAAACATTAAAAAAGGACAATGAATGTTTGGAGCAAAAGAATCTGGGGCTTCAAGTACAGATCAGAGCATCGCCTGCTCTGTGGTTGTCCTCACCCCACGAAACTGTGCGAATTAGCAGGATTCAACCTTTTTTTTAATAGGGAGTGGGAATAACTATCAGCAACAACATGTCACAAATATTAATCTATAGTCAATGCACTTAACTTTGACTTGTTTAAGCTGTCAACAAAAAGTCACAGTTCTGATCTCCATCCAACAGCTTTAACAACAGACGAAGGCAAAGATGGTACTGTCTGATGAAGGTGTATCTGAGCCTTGACTGATGCTCCCTCGCATCATCCTGTCCAGTTTGGTCTTTACAGCCATGAGATTAAGTTTAGCACTTTACTCTTTTTTTCCTTGTAATGCTGCAGTGGACAAATCTTTGTTTGTTGCAGTTGTCTTTTCATCAGTCTCATCTGCTTTTGCAGGGATGGCACATGAAAACATAGACCCAGGGCAGAATCTTTAATGCACAGCACTTTTGAACCGTGCAGACGGGCAATATTTAGGCCACATAGTCATTTGAAGTGGGCTTGTAGATGAATAGAGAGATCAGATGTTCACTGCCACTGGACAAACGTAGTCAGGCCATGAAGAAAGAAGTGAATGAAAGTGGCCCTGGGCTCGTGTCAGCAGTAGCCTTGTGTTGCTTGGCCATCAATAAAAGCATTTTTACATTACAGGGTTTCTTTCATGTTGCTTTCCTTTTCAAGATACATGTGTCCCTCTTCCACATTTTATTCTATTCATTTTTTTCTTTCATCAATAAGCCATTAACCCATTCCGCATTTGAACAAAAGCTGGGTTAAGATCCACAAATGCATCCGTATACATAAGAGAAAGGACTTCAAGGAGGCGCTCTTTTTACTCTCCTCACTACTTGCAAGGGAGAGCAAAAGGCAGCTGCTTTTCTGTGTGAGCATCCAAGAGTGTCTCCCGCATGGATGTGAGAGGCCGAGAGTGTGAAAGCAAAGAAAAGGAGGGAGGGTGTGTCTCAGCGCGGGGCGTTCATCCTGCTTGAGAGTTTCTACAGTATCTGTGTTTTTAATTTGCTTCTGCACATGGATTATCTATCAGTCAGCGAGTGTTCACGCGACATCTTACTCCTGTATCTCTGGCTTTAAAGCAGACGAGGATCGATTTTTGGTGGCTGTGTTTTCATGCGTGTGTCAAGCAGCCATCTGTGCAGTCGTAGAAAAATTAAATTACAAAAACAACAACAATAAAGAGGGTCGGTCTTTCGAGGCACAGTTTAACATTGTGATGTCTCCTTCACTAACTGGGAGAACTTTTCTATCACATTTTATTTTGTTGTTTTTTTGTGTGCAAATGGCTACAATTTCAGAGATGTCTTTAAGGATTTCAGGCACAAAAGCATATCCTTGTTTTTACATTCAGTGCATGTAGGCTGCTGAGGCACACAAAAGGCGGGCTGTGAAGAAATAAAAATATCAGAAGGGCAGCGTGATGCAGCCAGCAGAGGGTTGTGACCTCAGGGATTTTGCTGCGTCTTTGAGTGCAGACATTGTGAACAGTATAAATGGTTTATCTTGTAGAGGCTGGATGTCACAAACGCTGAACTTGTTGTTTTTTTTCTCTCAAGCTCCAAACACTTGGCAGGGTTCCAACATTTTCTGCTCTTTGTTGCACACAGATATACATTACTGCTTAGGCAAACATTACTGATCAACAGAATTTATGTTATTGGAAATGTACAATCTTAAAATTAACAGCTGGAATATGAATGTAAAGATCATCATTTACTGTCTATATGTTCCATTTTCTCATTTAGTCAAGGTCAAGGGGGTTGTAGTCATTTCACCGTGCAAAAAGTGAAGAATTAGTTAATTGTCTGAGGGCGGACAGTTCCTCAAGGTGATCCACAATAGATTGCCATTCGAATAATTCTAAGCAATTTGCATTTCTTCCATTGAGATTCAAAGAGTGATGAAAGCAGTCGGAGGCTTCCTTCTCTTTTGTCGCTACTTCAGCTCAAATACCTGTCAAGCTCCGCGTGCTCTTTTATGTTCCTCCATCTGCATGATGCAATGGACCAAATACAAAACACACTGCTAAAGTTGGCATAAAGCATTCATGTATATATACATATATATATATATATATATATATATATATATATATATATATATATATATATATATATATATATATATATATATATATATATATATATATATATATATATATATATATATATATATGATGATATATATGATGTTGTAATGTTTCTAAAAATAAAGTTTTTACAATTTTATGACGGTGTACATAAAAGCAAGCAAAAAGTAAAAGTGTTTGCATCCTTGCAATTATTTTTGCCCCGTAAAGGCAACATACGAGGGATGTCCTACCCTCCCAGTATTTAAGACATTATGGGAAGATTTTCTTTCCTCATATTTACTCATTTCAATGTGATTTTAGGAAAGAATAAAAGCTGTTGTAATGTGTAGAAATCACAAATTTCCCAATTTAACAATATAGGAAAACAGCCATAGCAGACCGATAAAGTGTCAGTTAAGAATATTATAAAAATATTATAAATATCAGCTAAAACCCACTCAGCGGACTGTGGTCAAACGCACCCTCATTACCAGTGACACAATTTAATCATTAAATGCTTGGTGAGGGATTTCTGGGTGATGTGCCGCATAAGTATTTGTGAATCTGTCAATAGCCATAAATTAGAAGGAGGAAGGAGTGGAATCCAGAAATAGGGCTATTCCTATTTCCTTCTAACGCGTGACACGTTCAGGATCCACAGATCTGTTTCAGCAGAAACAGTGAGCTCAGCAAGAGATGCTCACAAAAAATGTATGGACGCAGAAGCTTTAACTTTAACGAGTGTGGCTTGACTGATGGGGGTCTGCGGCTTAGTTAAAACAGGATATATCTGAAAAATATTTGATGTCAGTACCAAAACTGATAGCTCATCTTCAATACCCATTCCTAAAGCATGTTGTCTGCTCTTTGATTTTCTGTCCGAATTGAAGTTGCTTTTTTTTCTAGTGAGGAAAATTGAAACTGCCGGTCTGTAAAACTTCTATTTCTTTGGTACTGAAATTAGGAATGAAAGAACAGAGTTTATTTAAACTAAGTCGTGCTGAAACAATTGGGTTAATGCCAGAAAGGTAGAGTCTCCTGCCTCAACAATTTGATTGCTAACGCCATCGTCAAGTCCAAACTGGTGCTTAAGTACAATTTACGCAATTCACACTTCCATCACATGGTTGCAGCAGATAACTTTGATGCTGTTCAATGCTTCTGTCTCATCAACGCGGAGAATAAGAAGGCTCCTAGAGAACCTGAACCATTGACGTCAGGTGTTACAGCTGCCAGCTTAGCGTCTTCTCATTCTCCATCTGATGTTGATTAGATTTTTGGTTAGCTTGGAGTCGTAGTGGGAGCTTGTAATAATTTTCCTCTTTGATACAGAGAAGTAATCTGGTATCTCTGGATTTAACTTTAATTTCCAGTAGGCAGTGCCGAGGCGCAAAGACAACACTGCCTCTGGATGCCACTGGATAAGCCAACAACCACTCAGAGTAACTAAGCGCATGATGGCACCCGTCTTGTTTGTTTTGAATAGTGGTTCTGGGATGATGGAACCTGTCTTGGTTGTTTTGAATAGTGGTTCTGGGATGATGGCACCCGTCTTGGTTGTTTTGAATAGTGGTTCTGGGATGATGGAACCTGTCTTGGTTGTTTTGAATAGTGGTTCTTGGATGATGGCACCTGTCTTGGTTGTTTTGAATAATGGTTCTGGGATGATGGCACCCGTCTTGTTTGTTTTGAATAGTGGTTCTGGGATGATGGAACCTGTCTTGGTTGTTTTGAATAGTGGTTCTTGGATGATGGCACCCGTCTTGTTTGTTTTGAATAGTGGTTCTTGGATGATGGAACCCGTCTTGGTTGTTTTGAATAGTGGTTCTTGGATGATGGCACCTGTCTTGGTTGTTTTGAATAATGGTTCTGGGATGATGGCACCCGTCTTGTTTGTTTTGAATAGTGGTTCTGGGATGATGGAACCTGTCTTGGTTGTTTTGAATAGTGGTTCTTGGATGATGGCACCCGTCTTGGTTGTTTTGTATAGTGGTTCTTGGATGATGGCACCTGTCTTGGTTGTTTTGAATAATGGTTCTTGGATGATGGCACCCGTCTTGGTTCTTTTGAATAGTGGTTCTTGGATGATGGCACCCATCTTGGTTGTTTTGAATAGTGGTTCTTGGATGATGGCACCCGTCTTGTTTGTTTTGAATAGTGGTTCTGGGATGATGGAACCTGTCTTGGTTGTTTTGAATAGTGGTTCTGGGATGATGGAACCTGTCTTGGTTGTTTTGAATAGTGGTTCTTGGATGATGGCACCCGTCTTGGTTGTTTTGAATAGTGGTTCTGGGATGATGGAACCTGTCTTGGTTGTTTTGAATAGTGGTTCTTGGATGATGGCACCCGTCTTGGTTGTTTTGAATAGTGGTTCTTGGATGATGGCACCCATCTTGGTTGTTTTGAATAATGGTTCTGGGATGATGGAACCTGTCTTGGTTGTTTTGAATAGTGGTTCTGGGATGATGGAACCTGTCTTGGTTGTTTTGAATAGTGGTTCTTGGATGATGGCACCCGTCTTGGTTGTTTTGAATAGTGGTTCTGGGATGATGGAACTTGTCTTGGTTGTTTTGAATAGTGGTTCTTGGATGATGGCACCCGTCTTGGTTGTTTTGAATAGTGGTTCTTGGATGATGGCACCCGTCTTGGTTGTTTTGAATAGTGGTTCTGGGATGATGGAACCTGTCTTGGTTGTTTTGAATAGTGGTTCTTGGATGATGGCACCCATCTTGGTTGTTTTGAATAATGGTTCTGGGATGATGGCACCTGTCTTGGTTGTTTTGAATAATGGTTCTGGGATGATGGCACCCGTCTTGGTTGTTTTGAATAGTGGTTCTTGGATGATGGCACCCGTCTTGGTTGTTTTAAATAGTGGTTCTTGGATGATGGCACCCGTCTTTGTTGTTTTGAATAGTGGTTCTTGGATGATGGCACCTGTCTTGGTTGTTTTAAATAATGGTTCTGGGATGATGGCACCCGTCTTGGTTGTTTTGAATAGTGGTTCTTGGATGATGGCACCCGTCTTGGTTGTTTTAAATAGTGGTTCTTGGATGATGGCACCTTCCATACAACACACAGTCTGTCATACACCTACAGAAAAAAATTATACTAAATTATCAAATCAAAACTGAATTTGTGGGCAACTTGTAAAACTTGAAAAGTGCTCATCCACATTCCCTCTTACCAGCTGTGTGGATCCCCTTCCAAACACTGAACCACCCGTTGGCTGGTCTGCTTCTGTGACGGGACTTGCAATCACCTGGATACTGTTTAATGTTTACTGTCTTTGGCTGAGCAACACCACCTGGGTCACTTTGTTGTCGGCGTGACCCATTAGCTCCGAGTCATCTCTCTGTTTGGAAGAATGTAAAGCCAAGAGGCTTATGTTGTGGCCGGCGAACTGGTGCCACTTTTCACCTATCACCACCTTGAGCACAATGACCCAGCCAAATCTCAGCTCCACCCAGTCACTATTTTATAAACACACACACAACAGGCTCATGCAGTGTTTTGGAAAATTGTAATTAAACTATCGCAGTTCAAGTACATTGACGGTTGGAAACAAAGTCAGAGGAATGAACAAGAGGGTTTAACCTCATAAGACCTGGCGTACACGTATGTGGACATCACAGGTTGTCACAATTTTTAATTTCTTAATGGGTGCACAAAGCAACAAGAAAAAAAAAGCACTGGGACCTAGGAGGTTAAATGTGGAACAACGTATGGCAGGCGATGAGAGCAAGGTCAGCCCACAACTCAAAACAAAATTGATAGAAGAAGCAACCTCACATTAACTGATTGTGCATCTGATTCATAAAATGTATGGATCATTAGCCAAGAGGAATATTATAAAAAACCAAAAACAACGCTGCTGGCTTCCTAGTGGCTCTCTGTCCACATGAGCCAGCCCCACGAGTCCGGTTTGGCATCGTTTAGTGCATTTTCACTTTCAGCTGCAAGGAGAAACTTTGCATTTCTAAACGATGAGCCGTGACAGCAGCAAAGTCCCACAGAGATGATTGGGAAATGGTTTCAAAGCGTCTGCCCAGTCAGTGCCATCGTGACCCATAATGGTTTTGCTTAAAAGAATTCATTTATTTTTGATATTGGGAAAATATTGTTAAATAAAAAAATCATTATTTGTATTTGCAAATGCAAGATTTTTTTTTAACTTTTCCATGTTTATTTTTCATATATTAAATTAAAAATACAGTCTACATCAAACTGAAAGGGGGAATTAATTCAACTTCTCATATATGAATGGTTGCAGCATAGTCAGATGATGCTATATTATGAATTTACATAGAAAGGCCAAAGATGCTTGCATGACATGCTTGTTTTGAGGGGGACTTTGAGACAGTTGTATGCATCTCTTGATCTCTTAAACAACAATAGACACGAGCTGTGACCTGCTAGTTACAAGTAACCTCATTTAAAGCCTCTTCTACATGAAGTAAACTTTCCTGCAACATGGGTTTGCGTTGTCCTCACCCTACCTTTCCACCTCTGTGACTCTTTGGCAGCTATTGGTTCGCTGGAAACCAGGTGGAATCATAAAAGGTTTGTCATGTTAGGATGCAGGCAGCCAAAGAGGAAAACCTTCACCTGAACGCAGACGCAGATATTATGGAGACTATTGTTTTTCTCCAAAGTTCTGAAAAAGAGAGGAACAAAAGAATAACAATGATTATTTATTATTATTATTAATTTTATTATTTTCTAATTTTCTCTCAACCTGCTTGTTTGGCGACTCTTTGAAAATTACTTGGAGATTCCTGTGCAAGTTTGTTGAAAAGTTGCAAAGTTCACTATTCTCCCAAGTGAGCATTTCTACTTAACTATTTTCTTTCTTTTCTTTCTTTTCTATTATGTTTTAGCTGTTTATTACTTGCTTCACACATTATTAGCTTCTTTGTAGCACATATCATTTCTGTTTTCTCCTCCCTTAATTTCACATACCTTGGTCTTTCTTATTTCCCCATTTGTTTTTTGCTTTGATACGTTCTACTTTCAATGAACTGGAAAATAGACCTTCTCCATCAAGTATCTTTACCCATCTCATTTTTGCAGCTAACAATTTCTTTTGCAGAATCTGAAGAGTTGTCGATAAGGAATATTCTTTTCTTTTATTTCCCAGGAGTCTTTCATTAACACAAGGTTTGATATCTGTCACAAACCCGTTAAACAACCAGTATCCTGTTACAGGTTTTAAAGAGCTGATTGGATTCAAAGTGTGCAGTCAGTGGGTACACTGTCCTGAATTCTTTGGTGTTTTATAATCAGTGTTTTACAAATGACGATATCCAGGTTAAGAACCCTCTGTCTCGCATCACTCGGCTCACATTTAAAGCATGACCTCCCATCATCTCTCTGATGTACGGTGTTGGTTCCGATGCATCATTTCTGTTAGCTGAGACGACCTAATTTGTCACGTCACGTAGGCGCTGCACCGAGACTAATTCCCTTCCCTCATTTATTTGTGCTATTATTAATATTGCAGACGGTGCACTTTGCATGACGTGACACAGAGTCTTAACGCTCTAGAGTGCTTTACCCAACACGCTGTCTGGGACGAGAGTGGATCTGTCACTGTGATGCATTTGCACTACACTTCGGAACAGTGTCTGTATTCACTCACATCCGTACGTATTGTTTTTACTTCTGCTCTTTCTTCTGTTCTTGTACCATCCTTCCTCAAAGTTTTGCCACTTTTTTTTCAGGCATTATTTACGACTTTTGGAGACTAACGTGAAAGCTTATATTGTTCTCTGTCTTAGTGAGCAGTCGGTGCTGCCATGGGTCCCTCCCCCGTAACAAAAACTCTCAGGCAGTTCAAATGAGTCACAACAAGTGGCGTTCGCACACCTGCGACTCCACCGCTGCGCTGGACTGCAGTCATTGAATAACAGTTGATAATTATTAGTATATAATTCTTATAAATCTAATGATAAATATTCAATGGCACCACACTGGCCTATAGTCAGAATAACGGAGGAAGGTTAGAATTGTGACATTTAAAAAAGAAAGATTCGCCAAACGTGATTTAATTTGTAGTTCTAAGCATATATTAGGTGTTTTTTTCACTTCACTGTTTACGTCTCCCACAACAGCATTCATCACAATTATACACAAACTGTATTATTACAGCATATTAGTCAACCCAGCGCTGTAGAGTCCATTCCACCGACCAGTTAGAATATCCATACCATTGGAAGTCGACTCCAGGTTTTCCTGGTTATCTACAATTCACAGCATGCAAGCATAAACAAAGGCAGTTTAAAACCTGGTTCATCAACCGTCTCTGGTATAAAGTTTATGACGATATGAACCCACAATGTCCAGCTAAAACCTTCTTCTTTTGTGATATGTTGCCAACGTTAGCCCCATGTCACGTTTAATTGATGTTACATTAATGTTGATGTTACTTTGCCTTGTTTTTATTATTATGTCTGTCCGTCCCTCCCTCCTAATATAGATTGGAAGGTTGTTTTTTTTGGTTTTTTTATACTTATTCCACAGGATTGTGCAAGCAAAGAATTTGGTTTCCATATTTCAGCCAAGTTCAACAATGACAGAATACAATCATGATTTTTTTTTGACAGTCAGACTCTTTAGTGAGGTCCAAAATGAGGCCGGGTCTGCTCAGGTAAAGTAGGAGTCTTAACACTCTGTTAAAATGCACCATAATGCAGAAAATGACATCTGTATCATTAAAAATTTTCGGGGGAAGGACATCCGAATCTCCCACCAGTGTGTCAACCCAACATTTCAAATGCTTCTGACACAACTGCATAACATTGAGATAATACTACAACAACTATATTCTCAGTAAAGCAGACCCTTGCAGCCACTTACGTCACACTTTTGTTTATCTCTTAATTTCACTTGTAAGTTATGCAAGCAAGTACAAACTTCCTCAGCACTTTTCAGTTCTTATGGGTCTTTACGTTGCCCACGGCCTTTTGAAATGGGAGGAAAACAGAAATGGCTTGCTGAACCCGTGACTACAAAGATTATGAAATGTACATACAGTATGTATTATGTAACAATTAGATAATGTGATTAAAACAGATGATTAAGTTTCTTTGGCCCAATATAATTTAACTATCCAAACTTAGCAAATAATATAAAGCTGGTGTTGGCACAATATGAAGAAAATTGAATTTTGCTACTTCAAAATTCAGCCCAGAGGAGTACTACCTCCAGCCCTCTTGGTTCAACAAACATTATGTTCAGACCAAACAATTTTGAGGTCTGAACAGACGGCGTTTTTAGATTAGATCTTGCTATTATTGCTGGATGATGAATGCATGTGCTTTCACATCAGGTGAAAGAGACTAATGTCATGGTATGTTGACGAGACTCTGCTAGTAATTAACCAATTTCAAAATGAACAAATAATTACTGCCGGAACTTAACCAGGTAGTTTTAGTGAATAAACATGTTTTTGGTGCTTAAATGTAACCAAATGTTACAATGCACTCCACCTTTTTGATGGTGGAAATGTTTATGGGAACAAGTGACAAAGGGTTGTTTAAGAAGGAGAACTTGATCTTTATTGGATTTACAGAAATGATATGAAGTGACATAATAGTGAACCTAAAACAAAACTGAACAGATGAAGTTGATGTTTTTTGATAATAAAACAATTGATTTTTTTTCTTTTTCCATATAGGCTCCAGTCTTATCGATCCCCATTTATGAGGCACACATAGGGATAATGGGGTGATAATAATTTAGCCTCCCGCCAAAGAGTTGGAGTTTCCTGGTGGAAGCTGGGGAGGAGGTGGGATTTTTAGTGCCGCTTGAACTTGGCAGGGAAGAGACATCAGAAGGCTTTTAAGAGACGAGGACCTCTTGTTTCTTGAATAGTTTTGTGAATAACATGGAGTAGTTGGAATAAACCTTGCACTGGGATGCAAGTGTGCATAAAATCCTGCTGGAGATGTCCGCCTGAACTATATCCCAAGGAGTCATCTTGTGAATGTCATCTTTTTTAAGGGCCGAGACTAAACAGTTTGTACTATGAGCTATAATGCCTGCTCTAGAGCTCTGGACCCCACATGACCTGTTTTGTTTACAGCGCCATTTGGCAGGAAAGTGAACAACTCATGCAAGTCTAAAGTGACATTTTATTCAGGACCTTCAGAACGTCTGAATTTTCTGCACATATAAACCCAAACTTTGTTGTTAAACTTGAAAGGCTCAATATTACTGACCCTTACAACGCTCCGAGACTACTTTTTAAAAACATCAACACTGCCAAACCTCCAACATCCCAACATCCACAACTACCTGATTAACGTTCCTTCGTCCTGCTCTGGGGATTCTCTTAAAAATGACAAAAGCCTGGAGGGGTATAAATGGACATTATGCCCTGGATTTTTGAATAATATTCAGTTTTGAAATTGTTTAGCAAAGGATTATTTTATCATTACTGGAAGGGTAAGAGGCACATCATGCATTTAATTAATAAAAGGCTAAATAAAGGCACAACACCAACACAGTCAGTGTAGGCTGATATAATCGGCATGTTAATTAGAATCAAATGTTACCGGGGATTTTCACCTGATAAATTAGACTGTTTACTGTGTGAATTAAAAAAAGGTACCACCTAATGCATACGTCTATGATAAATAGTTGTCATGCAGGTGCCTTTTTATTTATTTATTTATTTATTCTATTTTAGTTAAGTTATTCACAAAGACGAAATGACCTTATATGAACACATGGATGGTGTTGCGCTTGAAACCAGCTGCAGCTGCACAGCTGGATTCGGTGGGAGGGGCTCTCATGTGTCCGCTGACTTGGTCTAACGTTTTAAGGCATAAATCGTTTATGTCGCCTCTCTGGATCTTTACAAAACCGATAAAAAAACTCTATCTCTTCCTCTTTTTTCTAATATTCTGGCATCTCCATGCACAACAGCATCAGGCATCGTTTCTACCATGTACCAGCGCAGAATCGTCCTCCTCGCCCGCTTCAGCTTTACTGCCCAAATGGAGTTGTTGACAGTCTAGAGTGTTGCATGCTGGGCATCCTGACATCACCATCCAGAGCACTGTAAGAGCAACGGAAATGTTCCTCTTGTCCAACAGCACATACACAAACGTAACACAGAGCTGGTGTCTTTAGTCTTTCGTATTATTATCTGAGTGTAATGATCGCTCTGATCTCAGGGTAGGGGGTGGGGTCTAGTTTCAAGGTTATACATTGTTCTAACGTGTTCATTTGAAAGAAAAACTTTACAGATGATTACGACAGATTGAATCTAACAAACTGGGTACAATTAAATATTTCTCATGGTTTCAGCTCAGTAATTGTGCGTTCAAGAAGCATTCTGCATCGCACTAAGGTAACCATAGTAAGTCTTTTTTCATGAGTCCAAATGTGTTGACTTTGGATTGGAGCTTGTGTTAAAAGGGTTAGATGTGTTTCACGAATCTGAAACTATTGTCACTGAGCTTTGCTCAGTGTCTCTCTAGTCAGAAACGTTTTCTGTGGTTTCCCCCTTTATCCAATGTGGCTCCTGACTCAGTCTTGTTTACAAGCTGTTTCCTTGATAAACCCAAAGGGGAAAGACCAAGAGACTTTGTTTCTCTGCTATGTAACCAACAGCTGTTCTGCTATCAAACCTTTTAAAATTTGCTTCTTGCACGCAGGAGGTCTCAAGGGCCATCACACTGTAGCAGAATAAAAAATCACAAGACACTTAAAACAACTCCACAAGCACTGCAGTCAAAGTAACTTTTATCAGTTCAAGCACACACAATGTGCAAAGACAGACTCATGCGCCGTGATCCCCGCCCTGTCTTTCTATTCCAGCCGTTTTAATTGGGAATTTGAGCCAGGCGCTTGTCTTTTTCACTGTGATGTGCTAAAAATAGCACCCTGACAAGTGTCAGAAAACCCAGCGGGGCTCAGACTGTGCATTCTCTGTTAGGACAGAGCCGGTTGATACAGGGAGTGACACTCGGGGCCAGAAAAGTCACACGGAAACAAAGACTGTCATCACGGGGCCTACATGAGGTCGTGTACCTGCTTCATACACCTGTAAAGAAAGTTTCCACCTTCAGACTTCATCCCAGTAATTACCCGCTGTCTGTCACATTTTGCTGGAAGTCACTTGTTAACAGGGTGTTTTTAGCGCTGGAGAATGACAGATAAGGTATAACTTAAAGAAGCCATTCTGTGTGAGAACTAACTAATGAGGATATAATGCATGCAGGCAGAAGTTTGGAATCATAGCGAATCATTGCCTCTTATTGGCCTCCAGCAGTGTTATATCCAGATAATGACATGACATGCAGCACCACTTTGTTGAATGTGATTCTGGAAAGTAATAATCATATTAAGAGTCTGAGATGAGCAGAAATGCTTTATTAGAGCTCATTTGTACAGTTTGTAATAGACACAAAACACAAGCGAACATCACAAAATCACATATGCTGATGACACACGTTAGTGAATGATTGCATCTCCTTATTGTGTCTTTGTTTGCTTTTAATCATAAGAACCTGGGAAACATAGAGCAAGTCTTTAGAGCCAACTAATAACTAAATCTGTGGCTATGTTCAGCCATTTACAAACTCACTAATTCTAACTGGTGGAGTCAGCAAGGACTAATGTAGGAGCTGAATGTGAGAGGGTTGATGAGTTTCATCAGATAGATACAGTCCAGAAAGTTGAATAAAACAATTCTATTTGAATCTTGGCATTGTGGATCTTTATTAGTGAAAGCTGGTTCCTACTTAACATTTGGTGTGTGGATCATTTTTAATCATGCACAAACGCTTAAGAAAAGACTTCAAATGGTTCAGTCATGTTGGTCCACTGGGTTTCACTGAATTCACTGGAAGCGAAGCTGAGAAACTTTTGGATGAAAAGATTCCCTGAGTGATCAAACAGAATGTATGTGATGAAAGTGAATTAAACAGATCTCCCAGAAGTGACAACATCATGTGGAAGAGTGGGAGGTATAACCTGAATAGGAATCAAAACCTAAGACTACAAAAGGTTTTGTATAACATGGTTAAAAGCTTAACAATATAGAAAACAATTGTACTTTTTTAAGTTTGATTTGATACCTGTGATCAACTGAGCAAGAATGCATGCTTGATAACAAAGTGAGCAGTTTTTAACATTTTTTTTAAAGAGGATATTTTTTCTACACATTACAATTTGTTTTCCCTCCCTAACCTTTAAACAATTTAGACATTTCCATAAAAAATGTTTTTACAAAGGTAAAAGGGTCTTGTAATATTCCTCCTCTGTAATAGGGGCAGCACAGTGGCTTAGTGGTTATGGTATACATCATAGCAGCCTGTGTAAATCAAAGGCCTCCACCCATTTCTTTAGATTGAGAAACCATGTTATGTGCATAGAAAATCAAAGTTATACAGAAGGTTTCATGCAAATATACTAAATCATTAAAGCATGAGTGTTCATTAGAGTCTTAGACAACAGCAACAGCAACTCTTTATGTGACTGCTCTTATTTAAAACAGTATAATTTTTAGAAACAACAAGCAGCCTAACAGGATATTTAGCATAATTAACACTGCAACATTACACAACGTGACAGCGCTCCACGCAGGGAAAGAAAGATGTCAAATTTGGAAATGCATTTATTCCCTCACATTCTCACTTGATGGACGGGGTCAGTCCTGGCTGTGACTCCGGGGTTGTGACCTTTAGGCGGACTGTAGCTCTGTGATGCTTGGGACCGGGAGAAGAATGATCCTGATGTCTGATTGGCTGAAAGGGCTCAGCAACTGACAACCTACCAGCCTGAGATATGACACACCTGCCAATTTCTGTCTCTCACACATGTGCTTCGGGGAGGGGTTGAGAAGTGCAGGGAAACTAAGATCCCAACCCGTGTATTCAACACAAATTGGTGAGAGGAAAGTAATAGTGGTTCTAAAAAGCTGCTGTTTTGTTGCTGATAATCAGTTTGTCTTTACTTTATTGTTCTGATTCAAGGAGGAGGGAAACTGAAGGAGTCTCAAAGAGTAGCATATTAAAAGTCCAAATCCCAGATGGATTCAATTATAATAAGGCACTGAATTCTTCAGAACACCACCATGTTCTTTTACTGGAAAAGTCAATACTCCAAGGTCATAATAAACTAAAGCAGAGAATACAAACTCAACAAGCAGAAAAAGGTAATAAGAAACTTTATAATGAACATGCAAACATTATTTCACTTTAAGTGATGCAAATAAAAACCAGCCCCATACCAGCTGCAACTGGCTGAATTCCAACATTTGATAAAAGGCTTGTACTGGAGTCTTCCGGGCGTGTCTGCACTCTGATATATCATCCTGACACAAGTCCTGTGAGTTTAAAAGCACAAGTGTTGGCTTGCAAGTCAGTGTTCCCACCCAGCCAGCGTAAGAGCAGCTTGCATGAAGAACAGAGATGAGGGCAGGACTGTGCAGCTCTGGGACTGTGGGCAACTCTAACAGTCAGAGGCTGCAGGGAGGGCGGCTCCACATTCAGGGAGCAGTCTGATGGTGAAGAGCGAGAAACTGCAGCTGCTGCAGGTTAGACTCAAACTGGTGTGTGATTTTCTTAATTTTGGATTTTTTTCTTGATATGTTTTCTCTGTTGTCATGCCGTGCTGTATCAAACTGGGCTGCATGAGTGCCGCTAATCTTCAGGGGTTTGAGGTTCCTGTGCAGCTGTGGGACATTATCATATTAAGAATTAAATTTGTTTCTTGACGCGTTGCTGCTTTGTTTATAGCTTCTCAGTGGTGGTTACTGAAGGACAAATACATCATTTACATCACATTATTTCCGAACAAGGCCAAACAGTGGCATAAAAAAGGTATATTTTTTACATTTCACCATGCGGTGGCGTTTTGGACTGAGAGCTGCTTTAACCCACTGCTTGTTAATGTTGCTTTCCATTTAAAAACCTTTTTTTTTAATTATGTCTTGTAATTCTGCTGCTTGTCCCTCTTCAGTTGTCTTGTTTTTTTTTGTTTTTTTTTTTACAGGTGGATCATTTCAGTGTGACATCAACTTCCTAAATCATGACTAAACAGAGTTAACTAAAAATACCAGCATTTATTTATTTATTTTGTTTCCCCTTCATTTAAGCTCCACATTGGTACTCTAGTCACTTTTGAACATGTACCCAGCTGCTACGTAATAAATCATTCATTATTCATGCTGGAAGGCTGTTCACAAAGTTGGGTTTGTACTGTTTTTTTTTTTTAATCCATCTTGTTTGTCCTGGTTTTCCATTAGTAGGAACCCCAAGCTGATAAGAATGATGAGGCTTGCACTTCTTATGTCTAAGAAAGGCTGCAATTTCTGAATTTAAAATTATAAAGCAATGTGCTAGGTGTAGATAGTACGAACCTTAAAAAACAATATTTATGGATGTTATATTGTGCCTGTCACACCATTGTTCTACTTTATTTGTAACTTTGGTCAACCTTTTCTTCTGTCCATTCTTTCCAGGCCACACAAAAGGGCATGTTATTGACAGAAAACCATCTCCATAGAGGGCTTGAGTCAAGTCTGATTCCAACATAACTGCCTCTGGTTATGAAAATCTGCACTTCAAGACTGAAACGGTTTGTCTTTATGCAGGTTTCCACTTATTTGAAGGATATCAAGTATGGGTTCTACTACGTGCAATGACATTTTGTCTCTGTTTTCAGGCAGGGGGTAAGATGTTTGTGGAGACAGTCGTCCATTGGGGGGCATGGAGCGTCCTACTCCATGTTGGGCTTGGTGTATCTGCTGGAAGCTGTCCTCCACGCTGTATGTGTCGACCTGAGGCAAAAGAAGTGATATGCTCTGGCAAGTATTTGAATTCAGTGCCAGAGGGCTTTTCCAGTGATGCCAGACGATTGGATTTATCCCGCAATAGGATTAAGACTGTGGGACGCCGCCAGTTCTCTGGTCTCCAGCAGCTTCAAGAGTTGGACCTCAGTGATAACATAATCTCCATGATTGAAGTAGAGGCTTTTATGGGCCTACAAAATCTCAGGACACTTCGAATTAAGAATAACCGTCTCAAGATCCTTCCAGTTGGGGTGTTCTCAGGTCTGTCTAGCCTTCGCTTTGTGGATTTGAGCCAAAATGAGATTCTGGTCTTCTTAGACTACACATTTAAAGAAATGGTCAGTCTTCAAAGACTGGAAGCTGGGGAGAATGACCTCGTCTTTATCTCCCAACGGGCTTTCTTTGGTCTGCAGAATCTACAAGAGCTTAACTTAGACCGCAGCAATCTGACCGCCATTCCTACTGAGGCATTGTCTCAGGTTCAGAGCCTGATACGGCTTCGGATGTTACGCCTCGCTATTTCCACACTGCCCAACAATGCTTTCCGACGACTCCACCGTTTGCGGAGCCTCACAATCTCAAACTGGCCAGCACTGAACACTCTGGCTGGCAACAGCCTAATCGGTCTTAATTTGACTTCGCTTGTCATAAGTAGCTGCAATCTAAGTGCAGTTCCTTATGCAGCACTCCGCCATCTGGTGTATCTGCGCTTCCTGGATCTGTCCTACAACCCCATCACTGTTATCCAAGGTAACCTGCTAGGGGACCTCCTGAGACTCCAGGAGTTACATCTTGCAGGGGCAAGCCTGCTACGAATAGAGCCAGGAGCCTTTAGGGGACTGTCCTTCTTTCGCATGCTTAATGTTACAACCAATCAGCTCAGTACTTTGGAAGAAAGTGCTTTCCATTCTGTGGGGAACCTTCAGGTGTTGCGGTTAGATGGGAATCCCCTCGCATGTGACTGCCGTCTTCTCTGGGTGGTGCGTCGCAGGTTACGCTTGAACTTTGATGGACATCAGCCCACTTGCACTTTTCCTGATGCGGTAAAACATCGTGAATTCAGAGACTTCTCAGAGAAGGAACTCCCGAGGGTTTTTACCTGCCGCCCTGCTCGTATCATGGACCGCAGACCGCAGGAGGCAAGGGTGGAAGAAGGTACCACAGTTCTCTTCTCCTGCAAGGCTGATGGGGATCCATTCCCAGATATTACATGGATCTCATCTCATAAGAATGTTGTCACTCCAGCAGGAAGAATAAGAGTTTTACCGAATGGTACTCTAGAAGTGCGTTTTGCTCAAGTTCAGGACAGTGGCACATATCAGTGTCTGGCGGGCAATGCAGCTGGTAATGACAGCCTGACTGTGGGCCTGTATGTTAAGGGACTCCCACGTAACAGAACTCTTCCTTTGTTCACAGAGGAGGGCTGGGTAGAGCCTTCCAATCCCCAAGCTGCCAACTCTTCAGCACAAATGGCCAAGCCGTACCCGTTTGATGCAAAGACCCTGATCATCGCCACTACTATGGGCTTCCTGTCTTTCCTCAGCTCGGTGGCCATCTGCTTTGTCTTCATGTTTTTCTGGAGTCAGAGCAAAGGTCAGATCAAGCATACGGCCACAATCGACTTTGTTCCACGGTCTTCTGTGGGAGGAGGAGGTGAAGGAAGTGATGGCGGGAGGTTTACCATGAAACTTATATAAAACCAATGAGAAGGTTTGAGGGGTCTTCCTATTGTCACAATGCTTAGAGACAGAGACCTGTGTTCAGAGGCCTCTTGAGAAGGAAAACAGGAGCTTCTTATTGAGCTTGTGCCAGTCGTCTTCTAATTTTGGAGTTGAAAGTTACATCTCAGCAGCCTCTCGTCGATGTAATCCAACTAAATATCTCATGATCCAGATTGCAGAGAGCTCTCTTGTGACTGCTTTGTATTATGCTCTCAAAAACTCATATTTTCATAAAGCATATGTTACCTGGCAGTGGTTTCCCTTCATGAAGTATAGAACATTTTGGGTAATGATTCAAGAGCACAGGCTGATTATGACAAACATCACATTTTCGAACCATCGTTGCTGTTTAAGCATCCACATCACGCTCTCTTTTTATCATTTGCCAGAACAAGTAAACATGAACACTTTTGATGCCAATTCTGCATTGGTTTTTAGACTTGTGAATATTTGACACTGAAGCTTTTGATATTTAAGTGTGGACTAGTGTAGCCAGATAAATTCTTGTTCTGTATCTAAATTTGAGATATTTTAGAACTTTGTAGTATATTTAAAGGCTGCTGCAGTGGTGGGTTCTGGGTAGCAGTGTGAACAGAGTCATTGATAGCCACAATGTACATAGGAATGTATTCTTTCCCATTTCTTACTTTAAATAGGTTTTTCAGGTCAGCCTGTCCTTTTGTTGAATATTATATTTAACATATGAAAAAAATTAGATGACATTTTGATCTGTCAGAGCGTGCTGTGATTTAATTTTTTTCTTTTTTTTTAAACATAAATTCAGGAAACCACTTTTTTTATTTTACATCCAAGCAAAACACAGATAAATGCGTGCCTAGGAAACATTCTCACCATCAACAGAGAGAATGCTCACTAATAAACATCATCCTGTAAATTATAAGGTTGGCGTTGGTTTTGGTCCCTGCTTTATTCTTTGGCTTTGTCTAGTTCTGAGGGTTAGCTGTAACTCCAACATGCCACTTTTCTTGTATGTATACTGAACTGTGTAGATGCTTTAGGCTACGCACAAGACAATGCTTAATTATGCCAGGGAAGGAGTTTGTAAATGACGCACACAGACACTGACGTACACGTTTATTTGCTGTAGATTAGTTCTTTTTTTCATTGTGTCATTAAATACTCAATTGAACCTTCCTCGTCTGAATGCAGCATTTTTAACTGTTTCTTGTAATATACTTTGAAATGTTGTGAAACAAAGGGAACAAACATTTTTTCTTATCAGAAATGACTTCACTGTTGCAGGATTGACAAGATGACGACAACAACAACAACTGAAGCTCTTAATCTCTACGCTGTGACTCAGTTAAGAGGACTATGTGGTTCAGCTTGAGACCAATTGTGAAACAACAAATTCGCAGCTATTAGTCGGCCACACAAATGGACCGTCTCCTTCTTTTTTTCCTGGGAAATCAAAGGGTTAAATGCGTAGAAAACTACTATAAAATATTTTCTCCCAGAGAAAACATTCCTCATTTAACAATGCTCCTCAACTAACAAACAATTAAATATTTTAAGAAATTTTGCAACATTTTTGTGCTTTTCACTGCACATCCATCAGTATTTACTTTTATTTAAAAAAAGAATATTTCACTTGGGAATGTGATTAAACTGCCATCATTTCAACTTAGAAAGAGACTTGCAGAGTTGTAAGTGAATGCAAATCATTTTGTCCTTCTCATGCAGTTGCCCAGAATAACCCAGAAAAGTGAAGGGGAAAAAAAAAAAAAACGATTATCACGTGTATGAGCAGAGATTTAAACCCTTTTGGATTACCTCTGCATGTCTCAATCTGTTATATAGGTCTGTCTGGCGGGTGCTATCCTCCGGCCCAGCCTGGCCCGTAATATTATCTATTTTAATATAACCATTTGCTCCCATTGGACAGAAAGCCAAAGAAGCAGATTAAAGTGCTGTTTACTAGCCACTCCCCCACCCCTTGACTGACACACCCCCTCGAGAGTATTTCAGTCTCTTCACATCTGCTGTTAGGCAGTTTCAGGTCTCCCCTGTGTTTTAATAAGATAGGAGGATTTCTGTACAACATAAGGCACATTTTAGAGTTATGCTGACACTGGGTCATTCAGCACTAGTAGCTGAAAACCACTTAACACTAAGTGCATCAAAACTGAATATTCATACGTAACAGTCGTATTATTTTAGATCCTACCAAGTTTTTTTCTTTTTGTTTGTTTTAGCTGCGACACTTTTAATGACATGGGAATTACTGAAAAGCCTGCCTCATTCCACCTTTTGGAGAAAAAAAATAAAACATATTTATGCTAATTATTTGGCTTGCCTTTTTCAATTTTGTCTGCTTTTGGCTCAGTTTGAATTTCCTGGTCCGGTCATCAGTGCAGCTTTGTAGCAGACAGATGAGAGGCAGCTGAATAAATAGAGAAAACTCCTTTTATTCAATTGCAGTGACAAAAGTGGCCATCAATGTACATATTCAGGTAATAAAAATGTATGCCTTTAACACTGATACACTGTAAAGGTTCAGATGTGTGAACATGGTCATATTGTGTTAAAGTGCATTTTCTGCATCTACAGGATCAATTATACCTATTTGAAACTGTAAACTACTTATTTAAAAATCAATACAGCATCATACTGACAAGAAAGAGCGCAGCACAGAGTCGCCTTACAGTCAGAAGATCCCTGGGTCGGCTGGAAGATTTCTGTGTGAAGGTCACATAATCTCATGGCAGCACGCCATGAAATACTCCAAAAACATGCATGTTAGGTTGATTTATGACACCAAATCTGCTGTAGGTCTGAATGTAACAGTGCCTGGTAGCATATTGTCCGTGTGGTCCCCAGTTATAGGCTGCCCAGGATATACCCTGCCTTTTTCTCTGACGAAGCCTTCAGCCACCTTGTCAGCCTGATCAAGAAGAACTATGGAAAACAAATTAATGTATGACAAAACTATTTAAAAAGTTAGGTTCTGAGATAAAGTTCCTTTAAAGAACCCAAAATTATTAGCAGTTTAAAATTGTTCTTAAACTTATGCACAGCGTCTACATCAGCACCCACTGTCCTGCAGATTTAGACGAGTCCCTGCTCCAACACACCTGGTTTAAATTATTGGGCCATTGACAGACTAGTGCAGCCTTTGGTGACAGGATCAGGTGTGAACCTTATTTGACTCTAAATTTTAAATGTCCAATAAAACATGTTCTGGATTGCTCTTTTTAATCTTTTGTAGCCGTATCTCCACTCCTGACTTATTTGAACCCATTTTTTGGATAGAGGTTTTGTAGATCGAGCTCGTAACCTAACTGCAGGGTCAAAACACATTTGACCCATCACTGGAGCACAAACATACCACTATGGAGGAAAAGGTCAATCAAGGGAATCCAAAGTGACAGATTTAATCACAACAAGGGCTTTGAGATTTATTCCAAATTTTTCCCAAAGTCACAGTGAGCTGCATCAACATTTGAGTAATATGTTTAACATCATACTCTGTCATCACTGTGACAGAGATCAAGGTAAAAAACAAAAAAGTTAGAAAAGAAAAATCAAATTCATAAACTTGCCTGTGTGCTTCATTTTCAGTCTTTACTTGATGTATACCTGCAACTGATGCTATAATAACTACTCTAATAGAATAATTACATTTAACAGAACACATTTCCCTTAATAATCTTTGAAGGCTTTGTAACCAAACTACTACAATGTCTTCCTAAAACTGTTTCACATGCATGTCCTTACACACAGTATCTGAACATTTAATTTATACCTGTTTTGTTCTGATATATCTACCTGTGCAGAGAAACACCTAAAACGTGCAGGACAGCGGCCCTGGAGGGCCCGGTTTGCCCATCCCGACCCTAGAGGGAAGGATCCCAGTCTTGTGTGTGAGGAGAAGAACTACTAACTAAATATAGATGGGCTCATCTCAGAACCGAGTTCCCTGAGATGGGCTGGACCATGTTCTACTTTGTTGTTGCGCAGGGTTACAGGCCATGCCAGGCTGGGGTGGGCTTACCTATAGCCCCCCATTTGTTAATTGTAGAGCACTTTTTATTTCTCCTAAAAGCCGTAACCTAAACATGAACCCCTTCAGGAGTTTTCACCATAACACCATGTTATAAAGGCAGTTGAGAGGTGCTCTGAACTGCTAAAGGAGTTGCTGCTAAATGTCCTCATATCAATTATTCCAGAAGCAAAATCATAGTAATTTAAAGAATGAACACCACGCGTTTGCTGCCACCTACTGGTCAACAGTTCTACATTTGAGCATTGAGTGAAAACTACACACCAGAACAAAAACTTCCCTGATAAGTGGAGCGTTTGTGAACAGGATAAATAGAGATTAAACCACAACATTAATAATCTTAAAGCTGCTATCACTTGGGGGAATTAAGAAAAATTGAAAGCCCATGCATAAGCAATTATCTTGCCAACTGTTAAATAAACAGATGACAGGCATGCATGTCAGTCCTTTCTTGTAAATGATGTGCATGGGTACAAATGAATAATGCAGGCCCCAAATTTGAAGATAAATTCAATTAAAAAAACAAAAGCAGTGTTAACTCTGTGTCACGCTTTTACACTTTCAGTGACTGGTGTCACTGACTATGTTTCACTAAAATTATTGGGATAAACATCCAATTGCAGGTTTGTGAAGTTTGTTAGTAAATGTGATGTTTTATTTCTCTAAGTTTAAATTATATTTTTTCAGCAAAATATAGAGCCAGTTAAAGTGGACATATTTTGGAAAAAAATAAAATGTTCTGCGGTTGAGGGCATACTATCACATAACCCCTTTACTTTCTTTGAAGATGTCAAGGCTGAAAATTATGTTATTGAGACAGTTTTCTGATTTTTAGGGCTCAGTGACATTGCAGAACCAGATCAATGTTGAATTATTCAACCTCCCAGGTTTTATATTAGCCCACTTTCACATCTTACTTCTTTTACTGTCCATCTGAAATAGGTGTGGTAAAAAGCATCACTAAATGTGTACAATCTTGGGGGAAAGGGGCAGATCATGTCTCCTTTAAGGCCTTTGAATGGGGGTTTGAAGGGTAAAGACACCCTATATATCTGACTTAATGAGTTTGTTTGTTGCGAGATCCACCTCTATGTCTTACAGTGCTGACAGATAACTGTGATGCCCTTTCTCTGCTAGTGCTGTTTTCTTGTTGTTGTTTTTTTCTATTTCACAGAAGGAACTTACACTCAGAAATGTGCTTTTTGCTGCTACCAAAGACCAGATAATGTCCAAACACATTTTAAATGGAAGGATCCAAATGGATGCATCCATTTTTATTCTTCCACTAACAGCAATTAACTTTCTTCAGTTTATCAAATTTTACTAACAAATGCAAGCAAAGGAGACACAAACTGCTGATGAATTTCTATTTAGGCTCTGAGGTACTATTGACAGATATTGATTAAAGATTATTTTTAAAGCTGTTGATAAGGATATATCCAGCTCAGTCAATATTAGAACTGTCTGTCTTGGTGAGGAGCTATGATTAAACAGAAATGACTATAAAGATGCCATTTCATCAATATCTTTGTGAAAATAAAATGTTTAGGGTTGCATATGCAGTTAAACATATGAATTGTTTTGTTGTTGTCTTCTGTGTTTTCAACCGAAAACATAACATATCTCAATTAATATTGGTGCAGACTGAATGGGGATTACTTACAAAAAAATGACAATTCTTCATATTTTTAAAAAGTGTTCAGATGGAAACATATCTCTAAAAATCCTCTAATCAGCAACAGGTATGATGTGTGATGTTCCACAATCCCAGTAATAGGAGACTAATGCTAAAACTAAAAAAAACAGAGTTATTTGTGAAGTCCCACCTTCTCTTTTCAACGCTCCTGCTGAAAAGCCACACTTTGCCTTGATGTTTGTGAGGTGGAGCCGGATACCCCGACTTTACCGAAGTGAATTGCTCGAAAAGCAGACAGTAAAGGCAGGACTGGGAACAGCAGTCGCTGGCACAGCTCCGGGACGCAACGGATTGGGGAGGGACTGCAAACAAGGCTTCAAGGAAGAAGACCAGTTTGGGGGAGCGCTTCAGTTTAGTGCGATAGAAGCTCCTCAAAGATGAATTCTTTTATGTTGCTGTCGATGTTTGCCACGGTGATTGCTGGAAAATCCCCGAGGCTGAAATTTGTCGTGCATGGTAAGCTGATGTATCGTCTGCATTTAAAAAAAAAAATCTGTTCTCATGTGCTATGTGTGGTATGGGTGAATGGGTGACTGGCTGGTGAGATGAACAAATGAGTGCATAAATTAATTTACAGGGGGTATTTTTCATTTCTCTTAATTTATGCCAGTGACGCTATCTTTTTAATGGCAAGAACAACATAAAGCATGCACATGAAACCTTAAAAAACCTTTAAAAAAATCCTCTGGATTAATCTCACAACACACCCTCCTTCTCATGCTTACCCGGTTGTAAATCACACTCTCCATCGAAGATGCCCCGCTAACACATTCAAGGTTCTGACAATATTTTGCTACTAGAGAAAAAACGAATTCTGACGCAATCTGCGTTAACAATGTTTTTGTGTGTGTTTTCTTGGACAGTTCCGTGCGTTTACTTTACTTTCCCCCGTTTATTTGTAGGCAAAAGCCAATACAATTGGGTTTCTATAACTTGTGGCTTTTCTGATGGTTTTCTTGAATACTTCACTGATCTGCTCATCTCTATACACTTAATAGTTGACGGTAAGCTCCTGTCTAGGTCACGTAGGCTCTAATTAATCCCTCTACATTGTCCCTGCTTCCATAGGCGATGGAGGGAATGACACCAGAAGCGCTTAAAAGGAAGGGGAGATCATGGCGCCCCTTTTCTGCCCTGGAAAGGCTTTGTCTTTTAAAGATCGAGCGGTCAAAAGCGTCATCATTGTGAAATATGTGTCTTTGGAGGTTGACACAGTCGCTGTAACTCCCGCGTCCTTGCGGAGCTGCAATGCGGGACGCGGCAGCTGCTTCCCACTGCAGCAGATGAGCCCGGCTCAGTCACAGCGAGGATTACTTTACAGACCAAAGAAAACCAGAGATGCAGACAAAAAAAAAAAAAAAAAAAAAAAAAAAAGATAAGCAGGGGAGAGCAATGAATGGAAATTTCCAAACCGATTCCTCGTTATTTATTTCACTCGCGCATTTTTGTAATCGCGCACACAGACCTCTAATATATTCAGCAATCAATAGAGGTGGGGGCTGTGTGTCAAGTTATCTGTATCTGTATCTTTCCCCTCCCCGTGAACTAGCCTAAGATGACGTTTAGGGACGTGAACGTCATATCAATCAAACTCGTTGTTATGCAATTCCAGACAAAGGGACACACACTCAACGGAGTAGCTTTCAGGTAGGAAAATGTCAAAGGAAAGCCGTGAAACGCTTAGACCGGAGCCGTTTCAGCACCTTGGATAGCTCCCAGTTGTACTCCAGTGGTCAAACGTCTCCATTTGGCACGTTTTTGTCAAACGAGAACATCTGACAGATAATTGTGCCTTCAGTAAATTGGATTTAGAGTTGAACCGTCTTTGAAATTCAAGTTAAATTGTTGCATCTGCTTTGATTTATTAATGTATAGTAAGAGAGAAAAGGCACACTACATTGCATTCATTTGTCATACGTGGAATTCTATTACAATAAGTGCATTCAGCCTATGGAGCAACAAAATGTAATCAAAATAATATCTCCCTTACAAATAAACAACTAACTGCAGATATAATACATTTCGATGAAATTTGTAATACCCTATCTGTGCTTTTGAGCAGTATTTTAAATGACATATATTCATCAAGACCACAGTTGCAATATAAGGCTCATGTCAGCACATGTACATTTCAAAATTCCATTTTACCTTTTTGTCTCAAAAACTTATAATCGTAAATGGATAACCATCAATACAGCTACACTTTTATGTTGATGTGCCCGATACTTCACACTAAGCACATATCTTTCAGTATTTAGACTTGTGATTCCATTTACTGAATTATAGTCCAGCCTTCACTCTATCTTCAGCCTTGTTTGGTCATTATCCCTGAGTGACTTTTGAATGGTGAAACATTACATTGTATCTGCTCTCTAGTTTCTCTCATGTCTTTGTTTGGGCAGGTTGCATTCATTTGTCTTATTAAAACTTTCTCTTTAAAAATGACTCCCTGCTGTTGCTGTAAATTGAGTTATTTGTGAGAGAATCAGAGCAGTAAAATTGAAGACCATATTGTACAACCAAAAACAGCTTGATGGAATATGCTGAGAGCCTTGTCAGAGATGAGAGGAATCATAGAGTTGGATGATAAATCTCTGTGGGTGTTGGTGCCGTAAGAGCAACATTTCAATTAATCATACAGGCCACGCATCTACAGTGTGAAGAACTATTGATTAGTGCAGCTTTAATTACAGTAACATCTAAAACAGCAATGTCATTTAATACTTGTTTGTGTGTGCATGTAAAATAGTATGTGTCCAAGATCAGAAATAGGAGAAATACTTGTGTAAGGTTTTTTGTCTCTTCTCATTTCCATTGGGGACTTGCTGTAGGATTAGGGTTTAGATTAGGCAGAGTAGATGAAAAACAATCTGCCGTTTTTTCATCTCTTTCTTTTCTTTGTTCTACTATTTTCAGTCTGCTTTGACTGTGCATGTATGGGAATGGTGTTGATATCAAAGGGAAGATACATGTAAAGTAGGACAAACAGAGAAATCGAGTTGATGTAAGGAATGGACACACACAATATAAAATGAGTTAGATAATGAAAGGAAGAAAAAAAAAACAATCATTTCATAGGCAGTAGTATCCAAAATATCAGAGCACTTAAATACACTTGAAATACTAAAAATAGTGTCTTTCTTTTTTGTTTTGTATTGTTATCTTTTGCATTCAGGAAGCTTTTAACAGCAAACTAAGAAATGAAAATCTTTGCATTTCCCTCTTTAATATGTACATTCCTGTTTGCAGTTGGGGATTTGTTTCTTCAAAAGTGACTCTATTCTTTAAAAATGTTTAACTTCAAGGAATATGTTCTCCACTGAGGATAAAACAAGTACTCAGCCACTGCTTTTATTGAAGCCTTTTTAAGAGCATGCTAAAAGGAGGGGGAAAGACTGCTTGTCTTCATTTGTGAAAAGCTGACCTTTTTGAAAATTCAAGGTTTTAACCCAGGAGGGTCATTAAATGTCTCAGAGAAGAGGCAAATGAAGCAAATGCGTTTTGACTGTTAAGGAGTGCAACAGATAAGAATTAGGAAATTCAGTTCAGTTTAATTCAGTTCAATTCAATTCAATTGAACTGAAACAAATGTATAATTCCAGTGTCAGGTTACACTGTAAAGACCATCATTACAACTCAATCAAGTAAAACCCAATTCAGTCCAGTTATATTTCAGTTCATTGTAAGTCAGTTTATCCAGTTCATTCAAGTAGAGTCCAGATATAAAATTATTCGACTGCCAAATCGTTGCTCTAGCTCATGCACCCAGCAGATTGCATCAATTTTTCACATTAGAGGAATTCCCCATCTTGAGCAAGCACAAGGCAACAATTCATTTAAAGAAAGATAGTATCAGACCATATGTTATAAATTAGATACCATTTAAACATTTTTTTAATGCAACTTTAGCATCATACATTTAAATAGAATTGGTGCTTAAATTATATTTGCATGTTTTCATCTTTGTAAGAAACATACTGAAGACAATGTCAAGGCCAATACTGGACATCTAGACGTCTATCAAATTCGTATCAGAATGCTTGCATGATGAGCTGTCAAGGAACAATCAAGGAGAGCAGGTGGCAGTAGTAGTTTTTATTTTGTTATTTGTAAGTACTGTAAAGGTGTCTTGTGTGTTGTTACCTACTGAACTGGATCAAGGAGGTGGTTTGATGTTGCACTTGTGTTTATTTCCTCATATGGTGAGGTTTATTGTAATGTTTTAATAATGTGTCAAATCACAGGATTGAAGAATCAAGAAAGCCTTTTTTGACTCCAAGGGGCAAATTATTGTACAGCAAGCAGTAACTACATGGCATAAAGCTTTGGCTGAATGGGAAACCTGCTTCTCACTGGCTTGCAGAGTAAAACACTTGTGAAAAGCTATTTTTCTTGGTGTCAAAGTCTTCGGATCATGTCTACTTTTTATGCATTGCTGGCTATGCTCTGTAAGTCAATAACATTTCTGATATATAGTATGGTTGGTCCTCTCAATCGAGACTGTCACTGGCAATCAGCTTCGTGTTTACTGTCGTCTCATCAAGCCAATTACTCACATATAGAATTTAGTCACCTGTAAAATGCATAAGTGCAGAAATACTATAATGAAACACAAGTGAGCGTACAAAGGTCCAAAAACAATTCACTTTTTACGCAAAGGTAGTGAGATTGGATTGGTTAAGTCAAACAAATGTTAGACTTCATTCACAAAGACATAGTTCAGCTCCTGAGTGGACGTGTTACCATTGTCCATTCGGTTCTGTTTTTGAGACAATTGTCACAAAAAAAGTACTTGTTAGGTTTCCTCAGCATGGAAATCTGCTTTTGGTGGTTTGTTGTAAAACCACATATAGGACAGCAATTTTATGATCTGTGTTCATCAGTTCATTGCCAATATATGTTGAGCTGTTTCTACATTGATGGAAGATCAAAGAAAGATCGAAGAAAGGAGGTTTGGCTAACTCAAAATTAAAGCTCAGAATTACTGCTTAAGGCAGGGGACATATTTGTAGTGGGCAGTCTGACGTTACCTTGAGAATAACGTAGGACTCGCCTCTGATCTGACGAATCCATTTCTGGCCCTCTTTCCCTGCCTGGGGTTGAACTCAGTCTGGAAACCAAACAAGCAGGTCTGACTGGCAACTTCAAATTTTGCATGACTTCCATTTGACTTCCATTCCTCACTGCTTTATTATGGTTTTAAAATGTTCTTTTTTTATGTCAGTATAATTGACCGTTGCTTGAGTAGAGGTTAGACTGATACATGGGTGAATATAATGTTTTCTTTTCCTTTTCAATTTTATTTGAGAATTGTGTATGTCTTTCTAAAATATTAACTGTTAGTGAAAGCAGGCTGAGTTATCAGAAGCATACTTATCAAGCTGTGGTGTTGTTCATGTTTTCTTCTGAAGAAGAAAACATGAATATAAACCAGTACGTTTAATACTCTCAGTGTTCCTGTAGCAAACAACCACAATGGACTTCCTTGTGTATTTCTCATTTCCTTCTGAAGTACAATATTCATAAATTAGGTTCCCGCCAACAAGGGAGGCTGCTGTTTCCATAGAAACATAGTTGGTTGTCTAGCAACCTATGTTGCTGCTTCTCTCTTCATCCCGGTCTTGCTGTCAGACTAGATACCCTCTGTTATGTCAGGGCTGAGGAGAACATTGCTTCTTTGATTGGACTTTAAAGACATGGTTGTTTGGATAAAGAGCTTCCAGATGAGAGTTTTCTGATAAATCTTTTTTAAATTGGGAAATGTGCCGATTGATCCAGAGGTGACAAATGAATAAGAGGGTTATTTAATATTTTTCTTTACACAATTCTCAGTCACAGAGCATTTAATATTAGACATAGCCACTTTAAGACTTTCACAAGGTCTTCCATTGCAATTTTTTCATATATTTAAACATGTTCTAAAATAGTTGAAATGATTTCCCTTTATTTCTTAATGCAGGCACAGTTGTAGCGTAGGTAAGTGTGAGTCTGATTAGATGTGTGATTCAGAGATGCCCAAATGTACTTCAGAGCCTTCTGGAGGTGTCCACAGTGTCGGAGAATCTGTGGCAGGGTTTGTCCAGATTTTCTCAGTGATATTTAAGCTCACCCACAAGCTATTTTCCTCTTACGGGTGCTGTCAGGACTCACTGTTTGACGTAAAACCACAAAGGGAAGTCATTTTACGGTCAATGTTTTTAGTAAATGAAACCAGTTTATTGTCAGGACTCGTTGAGCTGATTCCTATATTAATGGGAGATTAAATTAAGATTTTTTTTAAACAGATCTGGCTCTTTGCCATAAATGCTTTTATATTTTGATTCAGACTACAGAGACACATTTAACCTCCCTTCTCTTACCTTTTTCTCAGCTATTTAGTTGTAGTTTCAGTAGATGTGTGAATACAATACACTTGATAAAAAGAGCTGAACAAACATTGCGTGATGTCATTTTCAGATTTCTGGAGGGTGGTTTTGAAGTCTGTTCTTCAGACCTATAGGGGAGATAGTCTAGGTAGAGACTGACTCCACAAATGGGAAGATTGAACAAGCTTCTATCTACCAAATAAAAAGCGCCAAAATGAGGATTGCCAGACCTGCAGCTGAGCTCTGTCAGAGTTATGGCGGCCGTCCACAGCTGGCTGAAAGTGCCCAGCTGAGGTCCAGAGAGGTGGCTGGGCCTGCTGCAACAACCCAGAGCCTTCCAGACTAACCCGGAAGGTGCATGACTGAAGTTGGCTTGCTCAGAGCAGCTGGCTGAAAGTCAGCAGTGAGAGGTTTGGATGGATGCTCAGTGGTGGATGCCAGCTCAGCCCTGGGCAAAGGTCAGCCAGTTTAGCAGCCTTTGACCCTGGACCTTTCCAGACCAGCCCAGAGCCAGTTGTGGTGGTCTGTTTGTACAATTAGTACAAGTCATGTTTTCTTGAAAATAACAGTGATTTAACAAGTGTTGACAGGTAGCCAATAATACTGTGGACTGCAATGTAGCTGTCATCCCATCATACACTTGGATTTAAAATCTAACACTCAAGACCAAATAATTGCAAGTTGAAATTATTTGTGTGTGTGTGTGTGTTTGCTTGTTTTTTCTGTTGAGAAATGTTTGCATCTTTTGGATTCCCCTCCTAGTGGCCATTCAATGACCTGCACATTTTGCCACTTTTGTAATTGGAACAGTTTAGCAAGCCAGTTTGAAGAACCTTGGTCCTATGTGAATAAAATATATATTCAGATGTTTCGTCTTGTGTCTAAAACTAAATTTAGTGTAGTTCATTTGACATATATAAACTGAATAATGATGTGTTGTATATATAGTAACACCAATAATGTACTCTTGTCTTGTTCCTCTTGTTGTTCCCCTCAGAACCTTCCAGGTTTCACTTCCAAACACCTGAGAACTACCTCAGCATGTACCACCAAGAGGGCAGTGACACTCTCTACGTAGGTGGGCGGGCAAAGATCTACGTCTTGAACTTCACAGACAGAGGCGTCCGTGACCAGCAGGTACACATACAGTTTTGTTGACCAAAAGCATAAAGAGCTGAAATTAGGTTGCTTTGAAAAATAACTTTAGTACCCAAGTTTGGAACTTGCCATGTTATACCTTGTTTATGTTTTATTTGGAATAAAATATTAGTTTCTGTTTGTATTTATATTTTACACAGTCCCAACTTTTTAGAAATAGGTATGTACATGAGCCGAATTCCTTCAGGTTTAGCAGTACTATACTTTAAATACTAAAAAAAACAAAAACATAGCCTTTTTTTGAAAGTATTTTCCTGTTATTACATTTTTGCTTTGAACTGCTAAATGCAAACAAACTGAGTTGTTATCTTGTCGTGAAGACGAAATGGCGAACCAGAGAGGCTGAGAGATATGATGGCCAGCCAAGTGCTGACCCAGAACAACACCAGATTCAGTCAAAGCTGTAGGAGTTAGGGCATGCATTCGTTAATGAAGCTGTAATGTTAATCAAGCTGTTACATCTTCATCAGATGCTGACTTATCTCTGTCAACATCTGATGAAGATTACGTAGTGTGGGCAACATCATCAATGTTAATTGAAAAGACAGAGGAGACTGGAAATGCCTTTTTTTATCCACAAATGAACATCTTGTATTTTGTGCAAAGATTGCTATTTTGCTTTTTGGTTATCTTTGGATGCAATGAGAGAAAAACACTGCAAGAAATGATGTGTTTGGCAACGTGGAAGCATTTTTAAATGCCTAACATAGCTGGTTTTCACCTAAGTCAGAGGTGACTGGGTTCAGTTATCTCAAGTGCAGCTGGATTTGATGGAGCATAACAGCATGAAGCCACATTTTCACATTTTAAAAGAAGAAAACACCAATGTTTGGCATAAGAACTGAGAATGAAAGTGCAAAGACATAAAAAATGAGATTCAATGATCTAAAAAGTAAAGATGTATTATTTAAGGGTCGGAAAACTCAATAATCTTCTTCATGAAACAGAATCCAGGCTTACCTTAATCAAAACAGCCATACTTAACCCTTTTCTACTGCTCGATTCACATTTATGTGCTGTGAGCAACAAGTTAATGGCAGATTTGTTTGGAGGTTAGTTGGGAAAAAATAAATCAACAAAAACTTCTAGAAAATGTGAGAAAGCAGGATAATAATGAGACTTTGAAGAACAAATCACAAGTGATGAACTATTTCTTTGGACAAGGAAGTCTTGAACAGCAAGGCAGATATTATCTGAATTTCTGTAAGGATTTTGTTTTAGAGACTGTTTTGACATTGAAACAGTTCAGCATGAGATAACTCGGCGCCAAACTAAACGTTCCTTCCTCCCACAGATCCCAGCGGCATCCGATCAGACTGCAATTGATACCTGCAAGGCAAAGGCCGCTCCACTTGAGGTAGAGACTCATCCTCGTTGTTGGCATCTGCATTCCCTCTGCAAAGCATTTTCTTTCTAATAACACTCATCTGCTGTGCAACAATGTCCCATTTTTGCTTTATTACTAATTCAGCTTTAATTTTGGGAGTAATGATAAAAACTGTGAAAACATATGGCAATAAATTTACACATAGAAATCTGTTTTTCCATTGAACAGCATGAAAACCACAGCTTTATGTCAAAAACCAAACCCAATATTGTGCAGTTTATTGAACAGTTTAATCAAGTGGATGATATAAAGTGATGCTACAGAGATGAAATTTAGAATTTTAACCTAACCTAAAATAAAGCTAGATAAGGAAACATATTTCATTCAAATGAAAGTTTAATTGCTTATAAACCAATAAACCCTCTACAAGTTTTTTTTGCCTAAGTTGTGCAAAGAGAATAATATGAAAACTACTAAGGACAAATTTTCATTACATGATAGTGACATTTGCATCATCTCATTACAATGAGGTATAAATAAACTCACAATTACACAATTAGTATACTGCAATGCCTTTGCTATCCTAAATAATCGATTACCAAATCAGTCAGAATTATACAAAACATTTTTGTCCAAACAAAAGATAAAGAAAATGACAAAAATAAACATGGATGGAGAAAATTGGATGAAATAAAACGTGTCCACAAATAAGCCAAACAGCAACAGAGCGCTAACAAAGATGTATAAAAAAAAAAGGTGTAAAATGAATAATCAAGTTTTAGAATTCCATCACAGCCATAGAAGGGTGATAAATGCAATGACCAAAATAACTGTCACACAATCCATAAGAGACCATGAGTTACCATAAAGTTACACAAACTAAAAACCAAGCTTTACAAAACAATACTCATAAGTGATATTCAAACCAATCTAAATAAACTACAACATTAAAAAGGGGTTAAAATAAAAATACAATTCATAAATAAATGAGGTGATGCCTTGGTAGCCTATTCAAGCAGATAATCTCAAAGTGTTTAATGGTTGTTTTTACCTTCTGTATGTTTTTTCTCCAATTACTTGTTCCTAGGTATACTTAAGGAACAACATGCCTTCTGTTGTCTCTTTCCCACCAAGCTTCCTGCCACTCTTAAAATCCCCCTCTTTCCCAGCTTCTAACTAGGGATTTATTAGAGCAGGGCCTTCACACCAAAAACACATGTTTCTTTCATTGAGAAAATATTTGTCTTCAAAGTCTTTTAGTCAGTCAGTGCAAGAGTTGACTGACTGACTGACTGACTGATTATTTCTAAAAAACAATGCGACATTCTGCAAAATATATATGTAAGATTATATGTAAGATGATGTTTGCAAGATACACACAAGAAGCATAGATTGTTGTAGTCTTTTTTGCAGGACAAGTGGGTTGGGTTTCACATGCCAGTACCGCAGCGGAGGGTGTAATGTTTCATATTCCACCAGGCACCAAATGCAATTCTTTCTTGCCTTTTGAGCAACAAATACAGTGAAAGTGTTAAATCCAGCCCAAATGAAATCAATAAGTGCAACCCAAAAACATAACTGAACCTTACATACCAAAACATCTAATGAAAAAATAAAATGCCTTTGTCATCAGCTTTCTCAAAATAGCGTCCGAGCTTTCTTTTTTTCTTTACTAGGCTGCTGTTGATTTATTTCTTGCATGTTTAACTCCTTCATGCCAAGTCAAATTCTGTTTCTTCATTTTTTGTGCTCTTTTCTTTTTCTTTTCTTTTCCTTTTTTATGCACCACATTTTGTTTTGATTTAGTTCAAATGACATTGATTTATTTCCTCAGCCAACTGGCTTCACTCTTCAACAGTTTCAGCACACTGCCAGTTAAGAGAAACAGTCTTTAAAGTGAAATGACTTGTTTTGTGATACATGCAATACAAGCCTGGATATGGTTATTGTCCAAGATTCAGCTGCTGCTGTGGTTTTTTTCAGCTGTCACTACATGAACCTGCTTTGCTTCTGAGAACCAATATGTAACCAACACACATTAGAATCTTGGGATTATACAGTTCAATAAAAGTTCAAAAGACAGCCAAGCCTTCAGTTTACACACTAAACAACTGTATAATATCAGCAGTTGGTCAATGATGTCATGACTATAGTCCCTAATCGATGGCTCTAGCAGCAGCTACTCTGACAGCTGTTTTATCTTAAGTCTGCAGTATTAATCATAGTTGCAGCCTGTTGACAGGGATCAATGTGAGCTGATCAGCCAGCTCCTTTTTTCCTAATGCATTTGTGCTTGTGCAGCTACGGGTAATGTGTTTTTGTACTATAAGCGATACAACAACACTAGAAACTTAGTACAAAAAGTAAAGAAATTTGTATTTGGTAGATTGTTTCTTTGTTGTAAAATTGCAAAATCTTATACTAATGGATAGCCTGTTTATTTATTTTTTTTTAAATGGCGCCACATGTATGTAAGGAACATGCATTTGTGGAAGGAGCAGCGGAGCTGAGTATCTGGGTTTTACCCATGAAAAATGTTCAAAATTTTCTCTTCCAATTTTGCCGTGAGTCTTGTTTGGTGTCTGCTTGATGAGATGATTGAAGTTTGAAGAAACAGTGCATATTGGCAATTTAACAATTGATCAATTGAACAAACAAGAACCTCGGTAGTGTGTGGAAGAACCACCCACAACCACTACAGCCGGATCCCCATGCTGGTCACCAGCCTGGTCAAACACTGCTGTGGGACAACATCCCATTCTTGAACCAGCATTTGTCACAAGTCAGTCGACGTGATTGTGTTGGTCAGTCTGGAACAAACTGCATGCCCAGCCTGATCCCACAAATGTTCAATGGGGTTGAGGTCAGGACTGCTGGCAGGCCTTTCCATCCTCTCTAGTCTCGAATTCTAGAGGTGGTCTCTCTGATAAACCCCGTTCTGTAGAGGTTAGGGTCATCTTGAAGGATGGAGTTTGGTCCCAGTCAGTGGAGATGTCACTGGTGATGGGATTGTGATGGGATTGCCACTGGTTGCAGAATCTCATCTTGTTATCTCTTTGCATTGAGATGCCTCCAATGATGATGAGCCTTATTTTTCCAGTAAGGAAGATGCTGCCCCACACCATCACAAAGCCTCTATCTACGCAATCAACATAGCGTGCTCCACTTTCCCCCCAAACTTTGATACTAAGATCCAATTGCCGTAGACAGAATCTGGACTTATTGCTGAACATAATGTTCCTCCAAATGTTCAGGTTCCAGTGCTTGTATTGCCAACATCGGCGCAAAATGGGCCTGACAGTAATGGCAGTAATGGCAGGCCTCCTGGCAGCCCTATGAGACTGGAGATTGGCTGCATGCAGTATGTTCTGGATTGTCTGGGCAGAAAGCCATACGGCCATACTGTCCTGCAAATCTTGAATGCAAATCTTCAGAGGACAGTCTATGGTACCAGAAGCTCAAAACAACATGTCAATAGCAACAGCAAATTAAGTTGTTTGGCATTGGCAGAGAAGATTTGGCAAATTTTTCTTTGGGCACAACCCACATACTCAGCTATGCTGCTCCTCCCACAAACGCATGTTCCTCACAAATTTGGTGCCAATAAAAAGAGAACTAAACAGGCTTTCCAGCGGTATAAGATTTCTTGCCAAGAAGCATTGTTACAACAAAGAAATTATCTATCAAACACACATTTCCCTAATTTTTGTGCTAAGCATAATAGGAAATGCAAAGATTATTATAAAAAAAAAATTATAATTCTCACAAAAAATTTCTTAATGATGTTTTTGGACTCCAAGAAGTAGGAGTCTTAACATTTAACTGCTGTACATTTAGAACTGGTATTATCATTTCTGTCATGGTCTGATGATTTTTGTCAAATGTTTTTGCAATATTTTTTGTTTTCTTTCTTTATTCTTCTGTAATAATCTAACTATCTAACTTCTGGTTTAAATCCTATGTGAAACTAAGATTAATTGCAGTTCCTCGATTGCCCACTAGAGGCTGACTGCAAAAGTGAGTCAATCTCTGTTGACTCTCATGTTAAAAAAACATTCTAGTCTCAGTCGTTTCATTTCACACTAATGGCACCTCTAAGGGGTGAGTTTTTTTTACTACATTAGGATAATTTATTTGAAGCAATACATTTATGGCTAATGTGATTGGTTGACAGTCAGCTCTGCCAATGATTAGCTGTAATCAGCTGCTGCGTATTGCCTAAGAATGGCTTGGCATCAAGCATTGCTGAACTGAGTTGTGGGTTCACTGCATCGCGGTGAAAGCATTGCTTTTCATCAGAATTTGAACTAGGCACACCTTTTCAGTAATTGATGTGAGAGTCAGCCAATCAATTTGATGCTACAAAGCTAGTGTGAGCCAGTGACATCGTACATAGAGGCAGGACTTTCCTGTTTACCTAACGGAAGGAAATTCGATTGGTTGCTAATTGGTTTAATGTAGGTGTGTCATAAAACACCCACCACCAAGCTTTGCTGCAACATTTCTGTCTGAGTGCACTCGTTTGGTTTCTTGCTCAGTAACTCTCTTTTTCTCTTCTGTCATCACTTCTTCTTAATCACCTTTATTTTAATCACCTCTGCCAGTTGGTCTGTAAGCTGATGTTATTGTTTTACGTGTGTTACATAATGAAATATAGTGATACAGGTGTCTCAAGGGATGACTGGGGCAGTAGTTCTGAATTACTTTCAGTAGTAGGACCAGGAGACTGCAAGACTATAAAGGCATTTTGTAAAAGTATATTAATATGCCTTCAAATTAAATTAAAACTACCATTTTAATGTAGGAGCGTAGCATAATAATAATTTGTGCTGCTTTAATCTTGAAACTGGTTTTCCTTCTACATCTGAGTCTTCATTTCGCAGAACTTCTCTTGTGCTGTCTGTCGAGTTTTACTTCCTGTCCTTGTTTTACGTCTTGCCTCAGCTACAGATTTGCAACTTGTCTGCTTTGTGTTAGGTCATTTTTGCATTACATGGTGTGGTATAACCCACTTTAGGTAATATCACCTCAACAGTCACTAAATTTACTGATTACCAATCAGCAAATGAAAAGACGTATTAAGGACATATACATGGTCCGTAACCATCCATCCATTCATTTTCTATATTTGCTTAATTCTCTACAGGGTTTGGGGAGTCTGCTGAGCCCAGTACAGCTCATTACATGTGATTTATTAAGGACATATAAATAGTACATAGCAAAAAAAACCAAAAAAAAAAACTATACAAACAGACATGTTTCAAAACAGGCTAAAACATCAATGAATGTTGATGTGCAACAACCAAGCTTCAATTATGCTCCTTACAGAGTCTGAAAACCTGCACATACATCTGTAGATTTGACAGCGCAGCAGAGCCAGTGGACACGCCAACACAAACATTTGACTTGACTGGTCCAGTGTGGCACCTTCTTAAGCAGCAGCCTCCTTCCATCATGTTACGATTCTGCATCCGCTCTTTCTGTCGCACTGACACAAATGGGACTTTACAGGGGTTTTTAACATGGATCAGCTTTCTTCTGCAACCAAAGTTTGTATTTTCTGATGCTGTGAGGCTAATTCAAAATCTGAGCCATAATGTCCTACAACTTTTGAAGACCGATATCAGTAAATTATTTTTATGCTAATGATGTGTTTTGGGAGCCAGCAGCACGGTGAACTCTCTGGGGCTCATAGCAAAACCGAACAAGCCTGAAGTGGCCTGCAAAGCCTCAGATAACAAAACTGCTGAGCAACTTTTAAAGGCGGAATTTAAATGTCAAATACAATTTAAATGTCAAATACAAGGACTGAGTCAAAACATTTTCTAAAGTTTGAAATCTTATGGTTCATCTTGAACACAGGAAGACAAAAACAAACCTTGAAATAGATCTTGAAAGTATAAAGGACTCAGTCACATTTAACTGGGGCTTTTTCAAGCTGAAAGAGCCGTGTGCTCTTACAGAGCACAGGGAGCAGCATCCAGCTGCATCATGTGCCTTGTGACTCTGAAGAAGCTTTGTCAGATTTAAGAAAATTGCTATCTTTTGTTGAGAAGTAACAATATGGGTTTCATGGTAGCAGCTTTGGACAGAAGGGACATGGGTGGGAGATGTTGGGTGGGGACTGGAGTGGCGTCTTCTGCTGGATTGTGGTAGTCAGTAGACTTTTTTAATGTCATAAATGTAGCATCTTAAGTGAAATTATTTTTCCTGTAAAGTTTTTATCATTATCATTATTATTATAACCAAGCATGGGGAGGATTTAGCAACTAAAGAATGGAAAGATTTGTGATTTAAAGTGGCTTTTGATAAAAAGGAGCTCTTTGTGTTACTGTCAAGTAGATCCATTTTCAATGCCTTCAAACAACTTTGTTTATGATCCCTTAAAATTAACAACAGAAATACATTTTGAGGAGTAAAATAATAAAATAGGGAGTAAGTCCAATGCGTAATGATCTTGTAATTTAATGAAGACTGTCTCTATGAGATTCGTGAAGAGTGGTCATGCTACATAAAGAAATAAAGACTCACTGGTCCAAACATACCCAACCTGACTTAAGTAATTTATATATTTTTCTGCCAAATATCAAATATCTGTTTCAGTATGACCCCTAAGCCCTGCTACTGGAGCTCACTCGCTTTAACTTCAGTTGTACAGATTAATATGAGCAACTTAAAATAAAAGAGCAAACATCCCTGCACACAAACTGTTTCAAGAACAGAATTGTGCTTATACACTCATGCAAAAAAGAAAAAAAAAGCATTTCAACCCACACACCCACCTATCCAACCACCTACATATCCACCAACACGTCTCCATAAGCTCTAGTCCTGATTTTTTTTTTCTGACTTTGTGAAACGATTCTGCTGTGTCTTAATAACCATCTGAATTTCTGCAATATTTATATATAAAAAAAAAATCCTTAACTTATGCCAACAAACCTAATTAAGTGTGAACACATCTTTGACCTGAAAGTACAGTTTATCCCCTAAAGTTGAAACTAGTGCTTCATGTGATCCGTGTTTTCCCGCTCCGTCCAGTAACATCCTGGTTATAGCAGCCCAGTTTCTGTACTTAAGGTTTATGTTTGATATGGTCACCTTTATTTGTACAAGGCCAATTCACAGAAAAAGTCATCTCAAGGCTACTTATACAGAAGAAAATAAGTTATGCATAAGGCTGACTAAGTGTTGTACAAAAGGTCTAAGCCTCCTGTGTACTAGAGCGTGGCTGTTTTCGCATTCCTTCCTCTGAACAAGCCTTTTTATCCTTTTAGTAATCTGGTTTTTGTCTTGCTCTTTTTTGTTTTACCATCCCTCTACATTTGTTTCTGTCCCTCAGGCTTTTTTTGTCCTTCATCCATTGTCTTTTCTCATTTTCCTTTTTATCACCTTCTCAACTCCTCAGTTTTTCGCCCCCTTTTCTTTTTTTCATTCAAATCCTCCAAAACCAGTCTCCGGGATTTTCCCCCTTCCCTTCTGTATCATTTCCCACCCTACGTTTCCCTTGGTTTTGTCTCACTTGTGTTACTTTCTCTCTCACAGCTGGAGTGTGATAATTTCATCACCGTTCTACAGAAAGTAAACGAGACATTCGTAGTATGTGGGACAAATGCCGGAAGCCCCAGATGCTGGATGCTGGTAAGTTTCCCAATATGCCTCCACTCCAGTGTGTCTTACTTTCAGCTGTGGCAAATATTTTTACCCAGTAGATTAAGCACTCCTAAGATTAACTGCAATCAGCATAACTCACTCCCTTCTTCTCCTGGGTAGCATGGAGACTAGATGATAATTTGCTCCTGCAGAGGATATTTTCATTCTGGAAGAAAGATGATCTTTCACTGATAAATTGAGTTTTATCCAATGACTGCTGAGTAAAATACATAATGACAGAGGCTCTGTGTACTCAAATTCGATTCTAATTGCCCCTGCAGGTTAATGACACGGTGCTGACAGATGTCAAGGGCAATGGGCAGATCGGATCAGCCTCTGACATCTCACCAGCCTACCCTTCACAGAAGTCCATCAGCTTACCTACAGGTAACAAACACTGGAGGAAAAGAACACATTTTCTTGAAGAAGTTGAAGCTTAGCTGAAATTAGGAACTGTGACTGCAGTGAGAATACAATGAAACATCCTTGACAGAGTTGCCAGTGGTTAACTCTATGAAGGTTGACTCCAGGCAGCATGAAGCAGCTCAGGGAAACGGCTTCTGCAAGGGTTAAAGGAATCTTCAACAATGACACAAAGTGTTGGTGACTTACAGACATAATCTTTTATGATAGTACACTGATGGTTTCCAGCTATTCAGCTGTAGTAAAGCAGCCCATCTGAGGACCGGTTATGTCATCAACACGGCAGGTAGCATCACATTGTGTAAATTTACTTTAAAGGTAAACAACACAGGGCTGCGGCCATAAAGGAGTTCAGATTCTTGGGACAGAATTGTGCACTTTTATTTAGTAAAGTGAATAGAGCAGATCAATGCTTCCAGATATCATCATCTTATCAGCATGGGTTGCTGTGGCAATGATGTGGGTGTGAGTAATTACATACAGTTTCTGCACTGATGACACAGCTCTCCACCACGAGATATGTATTGATAAACTGCCTTGTTCTGGTCTGTTTCTTCAGGCTGTGTCTGTGCTCTGTGTCTCACCCCAAAAATATTGGCCAAAGATCAATTTTTATTGAACATCAGGAGACCAGTGCACTTCATGCTGACTATCATTCAACACTGCTCAAAAAGACACTTTAAAATCTAAATGATGCAGGTCATCTATTCATAAATAGATTACTTAACATCCAGAAGTGTCCGGCTTCATGACTAATTTGTGCACATGAGACAGGAGTGTGGAGGAACTCTGCGTTTCAAACGGTCCTGCCATGTTCTACGCTTGACTGGTTCACAGAAGTGACCAATAGCAGCAAAGCAGGGATGGTCTGAGTGGGGCCAGGGGCCCAGGAATTCAAATCTGGTGTTTAAAGAGGAAAATAAGAATTTTAAAAAAGTGGCTGCACAATATACAGAGCCAAGGCGTTTTTTTGATGATTAACTTGGCAGTAGCCCTCCATGAAGTTGTTTTCTTAACTGAATTCTCAAGGTTACATTTGAAGGAGCTTGTGGTCCCCAGAAGTGACAGGGCAAAGCGAAACTCAGGTCTTCACATTATTTCAGCAGCAGAGCACTTCCTGTGAGCTCTGGGCACCCAGGAGCAATCTGCCTCTTTCAATCACCTCCTATTCATATCATGCAAATGAGCAAATCCTTTTATCTGAAGCACCTCAGAACCGTTTTAGAGCCATGCCTCTACATAATAGATGTGTTTGTGGATTTTATAAAGTAAAATCTCCCGATCCAGTTAAGGTTTAACATTTTCCGGCTGTTTGTGAAAATATTATTTAGCAGCTTGACAAATATGGTTCTTTATGTGTGACTAGTTTGCATTTGTGTTTCAAGCTTGTATTTGACACAAATCTTAAAATGCTATAGTCATCTCAGTTGAAAAGGTTTCTCCTAGAATGGCTCCAATGGTTTTTAAATGTTTCAATGAGATAAAGTGAAATAATGGACGTTTTTGTTCGATAGTCAAGGCTTAAATTTGATTTTAATAAAAGAATGGGATCTTTAGAGGTTGGGGGTGGTGGATGAGAGGTGTTAGCAGGTGGCTGAGACATCAGATGAGACACTTCAGACATCATTAAGAGGCAGAAACTGAAAGAAGGAAGGCTGTGCAAGAACAGTCTGAGGTAGAAAGACATAAAAAATAAGAGGTTTAAGGAGCTGGGATCAGCCTAATTAAGCAAACGTATCCAAGAGGACAAAATTGGTGTGACAAGAGCAGGTGAGCTGAAACACACACCAGTCAAAATGTGGGCGGTATAGTTGGGGAAAGTGAGTTTGTCTACCGTCGTGCAAGAAACGAGATGCACAATCCCTATTTGTCCATGCCGTCAATTCAACGTTAAATGTATTACGAATCAAAACCCAAAATCTGACAATCAAACCCCAATATCTGCTATCACATAGTCTGTAACCAAAAAAATCAAATCTAAATTTCTAAGCAAGAGTGCACTTCTACTCTGGTTTTAGCCATGTGCTTAGCCCAGTTCTCGTTTTTATTCTTTAGGCTTTTTTACTTGTTGTCGAGAGCTTCAGCCGTCCTTGGTGTTTCTGTTCATCTAGCCTAAAACGGGAACTGGGGGGCGGTGCCTACATGACTGACAACAAGCTCAAGTACGCGCCACAAATCGCATGACTTCTTTGATCATGTTGTCCTGAGGCCGTTATGTTGCTCGCTGCTGCCGCACATGGCAGAAACATAAGATCTTTTACCTTAAGATGCAGAAAAACGTTTAGAGAAAGAATGGCACAAAATAACAGCTAAAATGTTTCATCGCTCAATGTCCACAGTGCCGGTCGTTGGATGGCAGCTTTACTAAGCTTTACTATTGCAGCTTTCTTTCGGAAGGGCTGAAGATTTGTTTTCTGCCAGTATTATCTTTATCATTTCAACTTTGTATTATTTGGGTTTGTAAAATCAGCTTGTATGCAAACACATTTTTCTCTAAAGTCTGTTTTGTTTTCTGGTCTCGTTTCAACATCTGCAGACAACTGACTGACTGTATTTATTCTATTATTGTCTGTTACAAATTGTTATTCATCTTATTCAAAGCAGTTATGATAGCTTTGTGCACAGCCTGTCATTGTGAAATTGTGAACACACTTCTTCAAATCAAATATTGTGTTTTGCATGTGATATGTGATGAAAAGTCAGACGTTGGGTGTTTTAATTTCTTAGCATGACAAAATAAACAAACAGGACTCGAACTTCACAGGAAACTGAAATGATAATTGTGTGATTGTGCATCCCTTTAACTAAACAGAGATGTTTGCAATTAAACTGACCTTTAGTGGATGAAGAGGGACATGTAAATTGTCTGTTTCTTTAACCGTCTAATTCAGATGGCTTGTTTGAAGAGACACTCAAATTAGTGAGAACTAGGTTTGCACTGCAGGATCCTCTTCAAGATGGGGATTGATTGCGGATGCAATGAACCGGCCCTTTGCTTGAGCTGAACAACATTCAAATAATGATCATTACTGATTGGGATGTAACTGCCTGATTTCAAGAACTTCCCATTCTGCATTGCTATGGAGACAGCTCTAAGTGGTACTTTCAGATTATGGTGATTGGTGGCTGCTCGTTCAAGGAGTGGGCTGCTCTGCCTTGATATCTTTTTTCTAGTTTTGCTGCCCTTTATCTCCCACATTTTGCTTTATATTCTGCCTTTGTCCTCCTGAGTTTCATTTTCTCGACTCTCACTCTCTGCTCTGTGGTTAATGTTTTCTTCTCCATATCTTCATTTCCTGTAACCTCAGTCAATGCCCCTCATGTTTTTCAGTCGTTCCTCTTCTGCCTTTCACCTGGTACCGATCCGTCAAATGTGCTTTATCTTTTTTTATTGATTGTCCACTCTCTCTTTTACTGTCTATCTCTCTTCGTGGCCACCTCAGATGGGAGTCTGTATTCTGCAAAGTCGTCTGTGGGAGGTCATGCTGGCTCGATACGTCGTACATTTGGCTCCCAGAAACTCCTGAAGTCAGAGAACGTTTGGCTGCTGAGTGAGTAGGAGGATGAGGGGAAGCACGCAGAAGCCACACATGTTTAGGCTATTGCATATGGAGATGGTGGGTGGTAATATCCATAAATCATCTATTACCATTCCCATGAGAGAAAAACATGTAGGAGTTACTGTCAGAAACCTTTCCACTCTGCATTGACATTTCTGCTGATCCCCAATGTCTTCTTTTAAAAAGCACTGCTAGAACAAAATAATGTGATCATTAGATAGGGATGGCAAATGTGGCATGCTTGATAACTGTGAAGACATCTTAGAAGTAGTGCCTTTCTCAGCAATTTGATAAAAATCTCAACTAATGCAGTTAAATGTCCTCACCAGATCCTCAGTTTGCTGGTGCAGCTGTGATCCCATCCTCTGAGAAGTACAAGGAGGAGATCTACTTCTTTTTTAGCGAGTTCAACAAGACAGCCAAGGTGGATGAGGAGCCATTCAGGGCCCGCATAGGCCGAGTCTGCACGGTAAACGTTCCTGCAGTTTATGTCTATGGCAAGCTCTCACACCCTTCCACATTTGGCATATTTTAAGTTTAAAGCTCATTTTCAAATGGATTCAGGATCAACACATACACTATATTGCCAAAAGTATTTTGTTCACTCATCCAAATAATGGGAATCAGGTGTTCCAATCAGTTCCATGACCACAGGTGTATAAAATCCAGCACCTCAGCGTGCAGACCGTTTTTACAACTATTTGTGAAAGAACGAGTCGCTCTCAGAAGCTCAGTTAAGTCCAGCAAGGAACTGTGATAGGATGAAACCTGTGCAACAAATCCACACATCAAAAAGTGTTTGGGAACGACAGCAACTCAGCCGCAAAGTTGTAGGCCACGTAAACTGACGGAGCGGATCAGCGGATGCTGAGGCGCATAGTGCTCAGACCAGGTGAACCAAGTGGACCAAGAGGTCACAAACTTCCTGCAGAGTCAGTCCCTACTGACCTCCAAACGTCACGTGGCCTTCAGATTATCTCCAGAACAGTATGCAGAGAGCTTCATGAATGGGTTTCCATGGTCGAGCAGCTGCATCCAAGTCATATGTCACCAAGAGCACTGCAAAGTGTCAGATGCAGCGGTGTAAAGCACGGTGCCACTGGACTCTGAAGCAGTGGAGACGCCTTCTCTGGAGTGATGAATGGTGCTTCTCCATCTGGTGATCTGATGGACGAGTCCTGGTTTGGCAGTTGCCAGGACAACGGTACTTGTCTGACTGCATTGTACCAAGTGTAAAGTTTGGTGGAGGGGGGATTATGGTCTGGGGATGTTCTTCAGGAGCTGGACTTGGGCCCTTAGTTCCAGTGAAAGGAACTCCGGATGCTTCAGCAGACCGAGAACTTTTGGACAATTCCAGCTCCCAACTTTGTGGGAACAGTTTGGAGCTGGACCCTTCCTCTTCCAACATGACTGTGGACCAGTGCACAAAGCAGGTCCATGAAGACCTGGATGACAGAGTCTGGTGTGGATGAACTTGACTGGCCTGCAGAGTCCAGACTTCAACCCGACAGAACACCTTTGGGATGAATTAGAGGAGACTGAGAGCCAGACCTTCTGGTCCAACATCAGTGTGACCTCACAAATGTGCTTCTGGAAGAATGGTTAGAAATTCCCAAGAAGCTATCCATAAACACTCCTAAACTTTGTGGACAGTCTTCCCAGAAGAGTTGAAGTTGTTATAGCTGCAAAGGGTGGACTGACATCTTATTGAACCCTTTGGATCAGGAATGGGAGGTCACTGAAGTTCATATGGAGTCAAAGCAGGTGGGGGAAGACTTTTGGACATATAGTGTATCTTCACAATAACAAAGCAGAAACATCTCTTTTTTACATAGATTTATTAGAAATAAAAGGATTGTATGGAACTGACAAAAAACCACAATATGAGCCTTAAAGATTATTAGATGTGATTCTACACGTGTGGTACACCATAATTCTGGAGGTTTCTCCCATTTTTCTTTGATAAACGATTCAAGCTTTATCAGATTGGATGGAGACACGTAATTTGCAGACATTTTTAGCTTTCTTCACAGCTAGGATAAGCTAGACCACTCTTTGTCTCTTTGAAACAGAAATCTTCACTTTCTTTTTTATTTCCTTTTAAATGGTACACATAAAATGTCACCTGAGATGCAGCACACCCAACGCCGTGCTGTATTTATATACCTCCGTCTGTCCCTCCTGCCTCTCCAGCCTCCCACCTCATCTCACAGGATGGTAACGGCGGACTAGCAGTCACCATGTTTGACTGGGATTAATGTGGCCAGCTTAGCATTTTGTTTTTTTTTCTACATTAAAATTCGAATTGTGTTTAGGTGGTTCAACCATTTTGCCAGTATATAAGATTTTTTTGCTTCTTGTGGTCAGACATTCATCTTGTACCTTTTGTAACTAATTATTTGCAAAATGTCATGAGAAATAAATAAATCCCTAAATCCCTTTAGGCAACTCTACCATAAAGGCCTCTTATTGGAGTGCTGCTCTAACGGTTGTCCTTCGCTCTGGTCTCCTGTCTCCATAAACGAACTCTCATTCTCACTGTTCCCTCAGGCCTCCATCCATGACTACAGAATATGACTGAACAGCCAGATCTAAGAAGTCTTTGGGGGGTTACAAAACTCTTTAATTTTTAAGCCACTGTAAATGTTGTAGTCCTTCCCCAGATTTGTGCCTCAATACAATCCTGTCTTGCAGGCTTAAAGGCAATTCTCTTCATCCCATTGGAGGATTTTCTTCTGATTTACATCATTAGCAGTGATACTTCATTGAAAATATTTTTGCCTTTTTATAACAGAATTTAACTGGTTTGTTTGGATGGACTCTACTTCAAATATGATAGTAATCCACTGATGGAAGAGGGATTTACCAGAAGTCAGTTTTACTTCCATAAGAAAGGTATCTGAATACTTCTGTAAACTGTATATTACACACTCATTGTTGAGTGTTGTGTATAGACCAGCAAGTAAAAAAGAAATTAATTGAATCAACTGTTGTAGAATTAGAATTTATTTGGTGAAAAATAAATTTGTATCCAGTTGAAAGCGGTTAGTTCAAAGCCTTGTCACTTCTTGCAAGTGCTTATTATCCTGTGGATGATTGCATTAGGAGATTGTTTGATTCTACAGCCTGTTTAATATAATTGACTTTTTGAAGAGTTGGAGCACAAATATTGCATTGATTGTACAAGAAATCTGGAATAAATCTCATGACATCGCATGTTGACAGACTTACCAGTGCTGCGTCACTCCTTTTGAAGCAACTTTGTAGTTTGATATTTCCACTTTATTAACTGTTTAAAATCAGAGATGCTAAAGCAATGGTTTCCTTATTCACTGCCAAAGGAAAAACATCTGATGCTTTTGGTTTTGCTATTGCAGCTAATGATCTTTTCAAGTTTTTGTTCTTAAATCAATTAGATCTATCTCGACAGGGAAATCTTAACAAAAACGTAAAAGACGCAGCATTTTGCTTTGCCAAAGTGGCAAAGAAAAAAGAAGGAGGTGGTGTTGCATGTTTTTTGAGACAGAATCACATGTTGGCAAGGGGCACAAAGCAAAAGTCACTGCTGTTTTGGAAACCTGGCTACCTCTTTATGGCTTTATTTTAACAGTACTTTTGTATATTTGCCAGGGGGATGAAGGGGGCATCAGATCCGTACTTCCAGAATCTTGGACCACCTTCTTGAAGGCACGAGTGATGTGTGGTGCAGGAAACACTCAGCAGCAGTACAACAACATGAAGCAGGCAGTAGTGCTGACAGCTCAGGACAAGAGGGCCGGGGTCTTGTACGGCCTTTTTTCAAATGCATGGTGAGCATCAGTATATAATAAACCCTTTGACTGGGTCTAAAGCTTGATCAGCTAATTTGTAAATAAAGCTACTTCTGAGATTAACTCTAGAGTAGCTCAACCTAAACTACTAACATATTTAAAGTTTTCCTCAGAAGCAGTTGAACTAATTGAAAATACTGGATACTGGACTCATCATAAAAACAACAGTTGCACCAATACTTAATCTAATATCAGTTTACCCACATAAACCTCAGATTATAGTTACTATTTGTCCTTTTGCAGAAATCTCTTGCCCTGCCTTGTTCAGAGATGTATCTTTTCTTTTCTTCTCCTGTTTCCAGGGGCAGAACAGTAATCTGTGCCTACTCCATTGAAGATATTGATCAAGCCTTCTCAAACTCTAAACTGAAAGGCTACAGCAGTTCACCCACTGGGAATCGACCGGGCTTAGTAAGAAAACACAGTTTTTTGGTTTTGGACTTAGTCACAGTGTTATAATTTAGGGAAAACAAGACTTAAATGTTGTATTTGAAAAGTTTAAGTTAACAAAAAAGAACAGATTTTGGGCTTTTTTTTAAAGTTTGTTACACAGCACATGCTGAACCCACTTCTCTCCTCAGTGTGTCAGCAAAGGCCATTCGATACCAGAAAACCAATACATCAAAAACCTTAGCGTGATCCGCTACCATCCAGAAATTGAGGATGTAATTCGGCCTGTTGGTGTGGCTCCCCTCGATCTCCCCACAGATGACCAAATCACCCATACGGTGGCAGATATCGTCCTTGCAGTCAACGATGAGCACTACAGCGTCCTCTACCTTGGAACAGGTATGTGTGGGCCTGCATTTGGGTATTAGAATAATTTGTTTGGGGAAAGTAATAAAAAAATACATTATTTTTCACTAAAAAATATTATTTTTCCCTTGCAAAAATGTGTTTGTCATTTGTCCATACATGCTGCTCTTTAATGAGCTCAAACGTTACCTGTTTTTCCTGCTCAAGCCCCTGCAGTATCTGTGCCTGTTTCTTTTCTCTTGGTTAGGAGAAAGGAAGCGTTTCTACACCTGATAAACAATGTTGGACAATACAAGCAAAACTGTCTATGTGCTGCTTCTCTCATTCACTCCTAAAAAAAAAAAAATGATATGATGATTCAGCTGAAGCTTGTTCTGATTCGTGAGCTTGTACAGCATCACATAGCAACCTTTGTTGTTAATCCATGGATGGTTGACTGCGCTGTAGAAACATATTTCCTGTAAATTAATTTGAAAGAGTTTCTTTTTTTTTGCACATCAGTAAAAAGTATGTTTGATAGTACACATGCTGGGTGAAAAGCTGAAATATACGTTTTGTGCATTGTAGCAGTTGTTTAAACTGTACTGATGACAACACAGTTAAAAACACTGGCTTCATATTCAACTTTACTCTTTTTTTCTAGTTTGGTTTTTGCTATCAAAAGTGCTGAATACCAGCCTGTCGCTGGCTGAGGAAAGTTTTTAAATATAAACCTTTTTTGTGGTAGTTAAGAAAAAAGTTTGTATACATTATAGCCTTAGTTTTAATTAATGTCAAGAATCACAAAAAATATCATCCGTTTTTGTTTAAAGCTATGCTATGTAGCAAACTCCTTTTTGACCACACGGGGGCAGCATATTATAAGAAAGTTTAGGTATCAGCCACTGGCGTAACAAAGGGCACCTCTGGTGGAACAAAGTGATATTACAAGACATGCCAGACCATCCCCACTCATTATCACAGTATTTTCAAAACAGCAAAACTATGTCCCCATGTGGACAGAAGTAATATTATAATCATAGTAAACTATGTTTATATAGGGTTTTTTTAAACACTGTTACAAAGTGCAAATAATAAAGTTTTATTTCGGATTAAAAACACGTCAAAAATAGAATTAAACTCATAATTATTCCAATAAATATAAAGCCAGTAAAGTAACAATAATAATTGTCTAGCTAAGGAAACTTAAATTGCTAAAAAGAGTGGTTTTAAGGTGGAGACTTGTCTAGGTAGAGAATACTGAGCAATAAATGAACGAATGAAAAGAACGTTTTTCTTTTTGTTTTTTGCTGCTTGAGCACATTTTTTTTTTCATTACCATTCCTGTCAGTATGTACATCGTGCACACGATGTATGTACGATACACACTTCAACCTTAAAAACAAACAAACCGGCATGACACACTGCATCTTTATATGGAGTGGCCTACACATCTGAAAATCTTTCATTCAGTCACCTTTTCAGATTTTCAGAGCACTGTGTAGTCACAGACCCAGATCAGAGTAGACTCCTCATCTCAGTCTCCACCTAGCTTCATATCATGGTGAATGTGTTGTATTTCCTTTAGAACAGGAACCCTCCACCCTATTAAACTGGGTGATATAAAGAGAGCAGTAAAAACATGGTTGAAAAGGGAGCTTTTGTACTGTATCCTTCAGAAAATTGTGTAAACCACAAAATTGGTTTGGATGTGTCCCATTAAGGCCCTTTCAGGTGCAACACATAGCGTGAATTATTACAGAAATAAAACATTAAAGCAATGATATAACTGAGCCATCAATTCAATCACTAACTACTGGAGAGTATGAAATCCTGAATCCTGCTCCTCTGTGTAGTCCAGCAGGTCTTGGCCTTCATGAGATCATTTCTGTTTGATCCCAACAGTAATTCTGAGCCACTGCTGTTACTCGAGGCAGTTCCTCTAAAAATGTGTTGTGCCTCAGGGACATTGCTATGGCAACCATCACACATCCTATGCTCATGCACTGTGTGCATGGGTTCACCAAAAGATGAGCAAGTGTCATCTTTCTCACTGATACAGTGTCTTTGTGCTTGTCACTTTTCGGGCCTTTCTGGGTTGGTTATATTTTTAGCGGACAGAAAACAATGTAGAGTTAAAAAAGACAGGTTGACAGCCTCCCACTGTGGGCTTTTCAAACTGTGCCAGTAATAGGAAAGAAAGAGGGAGCTATGAAGACCTATGGGTGTCTGTGGTGGCCTAAAAAGAAACTAGAGCAGTTTCAATCGTACTGGTGTTTGAGGCCAGGGGAGATGCTTGTAATGAAAATTGGGTTTTCCATAATTACTAAATATTTCTTATTTTTTTTGTTTTTTGTTGGGTTTTTTTTTGCTTTTATTTATAGTATTTATTTTTATATTAAACCACAGACATTAGCGTGCAATTTGTAGATGGCTGTCTGGTATAACTGCATTTTGTTTTCCTCATGTTTGATATTGCATCACCTTGGCTGCAGGGCACCGGCTATTAATATTCACAGCCTGCACTGGGCCAAGCTCATCAGCCTACATAATTAATTTCAAAAAGCTTTCATTTTTCTGTGCAAATGATAGAAAGAAGCTGGTTTCTTAAAATAATTCAGTCTTAAACCAGTGAAACAGTTCACTTGTCCTCATATGTGGTAGCAAAAGGTCCCCCTTAAGTCCATTAAAGATGCACAGTGGAAGACTTGGGACAGTCCTCCCTGGTGGTGGAAAGTCCATTAAACATCTTTAAACAAACATGAAGAAAAGCAAAGGTCAATATTAGATTGTTAACCATGACATGGACTGAGTCTTCAAACAGTAAATACCATGGAAGAATAAATTGCCTTTAGTAATGCACTAGTTGAAAAGCATTTAAAAGCCTTCATGCACATCTAACTGAATTTGCTTGCTTTATTGGACTTTGGTGTATTTGTCCTGCTGGTCTGATTTTAGTCTGCTGAGAATGCCAGATTTCATAATCTGATGTAAACTAGAAAACCACATTTATGCCACCTTCTTCCAAACAACCCTAACAAACAACATTTGCACTCTATGCACAATATCGAAGAGCAAATGCAAAACAAAACAGACAACAGGTAATTGATCAAACTTAGAGTAGAAAATTAGCTTTTCTAGTTTTTCATTGCCTCCCAGCCAATTATGGATCCAGATTGTGGGGTTTCGTGGAGAATATAGATCTTTTTTTTTTTGTAATAAGTTTAGGGTTACTCACCAGAGAGCCGTGAGTCAGCATGATTGCAGGACCTAAATGAAGAGTGATTTTTTTTTTTTGCTCTAAAAATGGGGCAGAACAAATGGAACCATGAAGATGAACACATTCATCATCGTGTTCAGTGATGAAAGCCTCAGCTGGTGACTTGGCTCCTGATTCTATTAAAAGGAGGCACCATGTTGCTATGAAACACAAAACATTTTTTCAGTTTTCTTTCATCAAAATAAATAATGTAAATAATTTTTCAGTTGTTTGGTAAGGTTTGGAGGCTAAATGATATAAGTTCATCCATTGATCCAGATGTAACTGACAGGGTGTTTCCTTCTTTCTAATAACCAAAAGCTGCAGACTGATAAACCCACGTATAATAGTCTTGATGGGAGCAGCAGTATTTGAAAAAGTAGCTTTTTCTATCTTGTATTTTCCAGCCCACAAATATTTGAAAAGAACATTTTTATATCATAGCCAGCAGGTAATATTACATAGAACAACTGGAAAGATATGTTTTACTCATTACTTATTACAAAAGGTGTTTTTTTCTCCAAATTTTAATTCAAACTGACAGAAGGCTGAAGTCCTTTATTGGTTTCCTTGAAGAATATTCAAGAGGAGATCTGATTCATTTGCAGTATTCTAGTCGTGATGATGGCGTTTTCAGTTCAATCACATTCCCTTTACTTCTATTGCACCAATTCACAGCTAAATCATGGAAAACAAACATGGAGAGCTTCTCATTTTTAGTGATATGCATCATAATCTGTTGTCATTTGTTGTTATTCCTTAGTTGAGTCTGAAGGAATGTTGATTAATGTACAGAAAATGTAACCAGGGTGAGAACAGGGACAAACAGATTCCCTTTGCACTAACTACGATTTCAGGGATTAACAGAAAAAAAGTGTCTTCTGCATGAAAAGGATTGATACTAGATAAGTATCAATCCTAAGTAAGTATAATAAGTAAGTAAGTATAAATATCCATTGACAATTATGTGATGAATAATAATTTAAAACATAGGAGGCTTTTTCCAACATGGAAGGCTGGAAAAGAACTTGCAGTCACAGCAGACTTAGCTTATATTTTGTTGGTTTGTGTTAAGACTACCTTACATATAAGAGAAGAGTAAAATAAGTATACCCCAAAGATCTAAATAGGCTGGCCATTAAAGTTCAGCAGCAGAAAGAGTGATGACCGTCAGCATATCACACCCTAAGGAGTCACTTAAAAAAAAGCAGCAAAAGAGGAATAAAAAGAAAAATGGAAACCCTTGGGAGCCAGCAGATAAACTAAAGCAGTTAGTATACCTGTCAATAGACTGCTAGAAATGAAGCAAACTGATGGGCTACTGTGAAGGATTTTTCAGAGATAGATTCACCACCACAAGAAAAATGCAGCTTGAAGTACTTCAGTCATAAGGGCGAATGACAGTAGTTTAAACGTCAAACAGACACCTCACTAAAAAAAGAAAACTGACTTGACCAGTAGCCACCAAATAACAACAGTCACAGCCCTGAAAAAAGTTAGTGTATATGTGCACATGTTAAAAGGGAGTGAGAAAGATGTTTACTGTACAATTATGTTTTTTTAGCAACCTCTACCTGGATAAGTATAGCTCAAAACAGATTTGCTCAGCAGATGTGACACGAGTTCAGCATTGTCACTTTTTCTCCTTCATCTGCTTATTTTGTGCTGATACAAAGAACTCAAAATAGCCACAGAAAGGAACAAAAATCACATGAGAACAAACTGGATAGAATGGTGAATGTTATCTTTGACTACAGAGGGAAAAGATCTGAAGTTTATGAAAACAAGAGAGAGCAGACTGAGGACAAAAGAACTCGAAATGACAGCTAGAACCCACCTGCTTACTTGTAAATGACAAATCGTGCGGCGCCACATCTCCATGCAGGAGATTAAAATGCAAAATTTAAAAGGCTTCCCTGCAATGACTTTTTCACAACAGGAAAGGGGAAAGAACATATTTGTTGGTACAAAAGACAAAACAAGTTAAAATAGATCTCTGCTGGGTGACGTTTAGTTTTACGAGTTAATATTTAGGCAAGGAAGACTGGTTGTGTGAAAGCAAATGCATCATTGTTAGGGAGTGCAAACAAAAAAGGTCGACATTCATTATTGGCTTTGACTCCGATGAAACAATCAACACAGAAGACATCCCAGAAATTGAAGAAATACAGTGAGAAGCCCAAGGCAGCAACCAGTCAATGAAACTGATGCTGCTCTTGGCTGCCTGGTAGTGAAACAGCCTGCTGTGAGACACAACTGATGACTCATGCTGGAACAATGAGTCACCAGGTTTCAAAGTGGGGCTGCGTACACTGTTAAGTAGAAGTAAATCTGCATGATCAGGCACCAAATTCCAGCAGGATTTGTGTTTATCTACAGGAACTCGGGACATCTTCAATTAACAGAGCAGAAATACTCATTAGACATACTTTATTTTGGGCTTATTAATTAAACTTGAAAGAAAAGCGTAACCCTGCCATGGCGGTGTTTAGTGTGCCAGTGCAGCACTGAAAGTCAATATTCCATGTGGAAAAAAAACAAGCAAGTTCCAAAAGAAGAATAATTGGCTAAGAGAAGCAACACTGTAATTTGATCTAGTAGTAATGATGCAGTAAGCTCAATTAAATTAAACACTATGTGCATGTTGCTTTTTCTCTGTGTGCATTGCAGAGGGAACAAAGTTTAAGCAAAAACCAGCCAAATGAGCAGCTGATATAAACTATACTGTTTGTATCTGTCTTCTTGGGGTCTGTACCAAATGGGTGAATGGATTTATCTTCAGCCTTTAGTGTTTCTTTTTCAAGCAGAGACTTAAAATATACAGCAAAAGAGAGCAACCATTGTGACAGAAGACACTGCACCTGACCTGCCTGAAACACTGGTCTGTAAATCTGCCTTTTCTTTCCCAACTTAATTACATCAAAAGCTTGCCAAGTGGCTATCTTAGCTTATGTCATGCAAAGGGCACGCAGATTTGTGGTATTCCACTATTTTGGAACCATCACCTGACTTACCTGAACCAGACTGCACCTTTTGTTGGGATGGCTTAAACTGAACCCTTTTCTAGAAAATCCACATCTTAGTAAATGAAAAACAAAAAGGTGACATAACTCACCCCTGAGTAAAGCCCTCCACTTCATTTACAGTGTTTTTTTGTTTGTTTCCACAGAGCAAGGAAAGGTTCTTAAGGTTCTTCATACCAGTGACGAGGTCTTCATAATATCTCAGTACTCTCTGTTTCACAACGAGGGCCCCGTTCTCAACATGGCCATCGACTCCCAGAAGGTGTGAGGAGTAATGTTACCGTGTGATTTCAGTTGCATTCGTGTTTGGATCATGAACATTTCTGAGACTCTGCTATTCACGGAGCATATTTCCTTCTTCTTTTCCTTTCCCTGTGTAATATGGATACTGCTGTGGGTCTGAAATTCACACACCTCATTGCATCGTCGCTTCAGGGACACCTGTATGTTGGTACAGCCATGGAGGTCCAGCGACTGCCACTGGCTGATTGCGGTCGCTATGGCGACACATGCAGGGAGTGTATCCTTTCCCGGGATCCGTACTGCGGATGGGACAAGGCCAGGAGGAAGTGCATCGCCACCCCGCCTGGATACAATGTCACGTCTGGGTAAGTTTGGCTATGATGTCACTGCTTCAATGCTATTGGCTGTTTCTATACAAGCCGAGAAGACATGAGCTGGATTCATTAGTAATTTGAAAAATGAAGAGTCAGGTCATTCAGAGGACATCATACTCAAACGGACAATAATCATTGGCTCTGAGATAAGAAAACTCGGTGTAACTACCACGTGAGTAAAGTTTTAAAGAAAACAACTTCACAATGAACAAGGATAATAATACATTTTTGACTGTTTTCCTTGGTTTCACTTTTTCCCTGGGTTAAGTACATTTGACTTATTTCCATTTAATAAAACGGCATATCAGCAATGTGCTGTAACAAGCTCTAGATTAATTTTGCATCCATGCTTTTCAATAATTTGTCTCTGCTTGTTTTAATTTTTGTTTAACAGTGGCTTGCTGCAAAGGCTCATTTCCAATCTGTGAAATGATTTCATGTTAATAATTTTGCCTCTCTTTTCTCCAACAGGACAATCATTCAGAATCTGGACCAATCAAACTCCTCCATCTGCGGGGAAGCGGCTGGTGAGTCCTTATCTGCTCTCTCATGTCCTCACGTGTCCAAATTAAACCATAATGAGAATGTTTCTGTGCAATTACAATAAAGAAAAAAACTACTTTCTTATTAACTTCAACAAATCATGACACTTTGCTCATTATGGAAAGGTCATTAAATCATTTTGTTTGAGTTTAACGATGCATTTGTTTCCAGTTGTTTCTCTGGTGCTACATGTGCAAGTTGTTGATACAATAACAGACAAAAAATTGATTGAATGAAAGAAATGAAGAAATGTCTTTATTGTAATTTTAGAGCAAAGGACAAAAACTGGAGTGCAATTACATAAAATACTACCGTCTTATGTTGTAGTATGCTTTGCTATCTTTGTTCTTTATGTGATGTTAAAAAAACCTACATAGTTTCTTAAAGAAGCCTGTATAAAATCAGCACAACAGATGTTTTTCATAAATTTAAAAGTTAAATTAGCTCATAAAGCTGCAGTGGAGGTGACAAAAAGACCAAAGACAAAATGAGAAAAGGAGCTAGAACAAAGGTAAAGCTTGGATAATATCATAAGAGACTTAACCTCCATACCTATAGTGGATCCTCTGGCTTAAATGTGTGTCATTGTTCTGCAACAAACCACTTTTTTTCTTAGCTTTCATGGCTTTTCCATGATCCAGCATCATGTGGGTACTGTAAGTGTTCATTCCTGTGTGTGTGCTTACTTTACCAAAAAACTGAGTGGGCAGTGCGTGTTGCAGAGAACATTTTCTGGACATTTTGTGATGATAAAGCTTAATTCTGATGCTGCAGTCTTCATTTCTTTTCACCGCAGTTGCTTCAACTTGCTTATCCATATCTTATTATGTTTATTTAAAGTAAGTATGAAACTGAAACGCATTAAGCTCACTTCATTTCCTTTATGAAGCCTTGATTGGATTAAACCACCAGGGGGTCTTAGTGCAAAAATTGCCTGTGGGTTTAACTTGTCCTTTAAAGGGGCCCTGTACCAGGCAGATAATAATGGAGAGGATGCATCAGAGCTCTTTCATTCAAACCATGGTGCAAATTTTTAAACAAATTTAAACTGACCAAATTATCAGCCTATAAATAACTCAAACTATATCATCAGAGCACCAAAAACCTGGTTTGTCGGTAAAGTGGCAGTAAGTTGTTAACCCTTGTGTGGTCATAACTTCCTGCATACACTAGACCATAGTCCGGTAGACTCGGTAGCTCGACAGGCTGAAGTAGCGGCGCACCGACTCGGAGCAGCTGCTGGTAGCCGCCCCCCTGCAGCCCCCCTGCAGCCCCCGAGCAGCCGGACAGTCAGGGCGGCTGGGTGACGGTTCTGAGGAAGCGCCGTCCTAAACAAAGGCGCACAGATCCCCAGCACCCGCTTCACCTCCAACAGTTTTCCCCACTCAACGCCACCGGCTGAGTAACCGACCTTGGTGATCGGCGACTCTATTTGGAGACATGTGAGGTGACTCCAGCGTCCGTAGTCGGGTGCATCCCGGGGGCCAGAGCGGCGACCTCGAAGCACATCTGAAGCTGCTGGAAAGAGTCATCGCACATTCAGGAAAGTTATCAGACATGTTGGCGTAATGACAGCGGTCTACGCCAGTCAGAGTCACTAAAATGAATATTGTGTCGGTGTGTAACTACAACAAAACCACGTGGGACTCCGTAGTTTTCTCTGGTCCCCTGTCCAATCTGACCGCTGATGTGTTTAGTCGCTGCTCGTCTCGGTTGTGTTCAGAAAATGACGTGGCCTTTATTGACAATTGGAAGACGTTTTGGGGAAAGCCTGGTCAGATGTTGATTTCCTTGTCGGTAGCACTGCAGATGTGTTCCACTCAGCTTTAGATGTAGTTGCTCCTTTGAGAAAGAGGGTCTCTAACCATAGGAGCTTAACTCCATGGTATAACTCGGATATTCATCTGTTAAAACAGAGTGCATAAAATGGGAAGGAAGTGGTACTCTTGTAAGTCTGTACATATTTGTCGTGCATGGAAAGATAATCTATTAGTATATTTTAAAAAAGCCTTTCGCAAAGCTAGAACAGCTTTGCATTCATCAACATTCATCGTTGATAGAGGATAATAAAAATAACCCACGTTTTCTGTTCAGCACTGTAGCCAGGCTGACAAAGAGCCACAACTCTGTTGAGCCGTGCATCCCTGCAGCTCTCAGTAGTGAAGACTTTATGAGCTTCTTTAGCAGAAGCTTTGTCAGAATTAGAATAAAAAAAATCAACCAGGCCCACCTGGCAGCGGCTGTGGGCGTTTCTTCAGCTTCAGCAACTCCCTTAGTATCTGACCTGACTTTAGACTTTTTGGTTCCTGTAGACCTCCCTGACCTGACTCTAGACTGTTTGGTTCCTGTAGACCTCCCTGACCTGACTCTAGACTGTTTGGTTCCTGTAGACCTCCCTGAGCTGACTCTAGACTGTTTGGTTCCTGTAGACCTCCCTGAGCTGACTCTAGACTGTTTGGTCCATGTATTCCTCCCTGACCTGACTCTAGACTGTTTGGTTCCTGTAGATATCCCTGACCTGACTCTAGACTGTTTAGTTCCTGTAGACCTCGCTGACCTGACTCTAGACTGTTTGGTTCCTGTAGACCTCCCTGAGCTGACTATAGACTTTTTGGTTCCTGTAGACCTTCCTGAGCTGACTCTAGACTGTTTGGTTCCTGTAGACCTCGCTGATCTGACTCTAGACTGTTTGGTTCCTGTAGACCTCCCTGAGCTGACTCTAGACTGTTTGGTTCCTGTAGACCTCCCTGATCTGACTCTAGACTGTTTGGTTCCTGTAGATCTCCCTGACCTAACTCTAGACTGTTTAGTTCCTGTAGGCCTCGCTGATCTGACTCTAGACTGTTTGGTTCCTGTAGACCTCACTGACCTGAATCTAGACTGTTTGGTTCCTGTAGACCTCCCTGATCTGACTCTAGACTGTTTAGTTCCTGTAGGCCTCGCTGATCTGACTCTAGACTGTTTAGTTCCTGTAGACCTCGCTGACCTGACTCTAGACTGTTTGGTTCCTGTAGACCTTCCTGAGCTGACTCTAGACTGTTTGGTTCCTGTAGACCTCCCTGAGCTGACTCTAGACTGTTTGGTTCCTGTAGATCTCCCTGACCTGACTCTAGACTGTTTGGTTTCTGTAGACCTCCCTGACCTGACTCTAGACTGTTTTGTTCCTGTAGACCTCCCTGACCTGACTGTAGACTGTTTGGTTCCTATAGACCCCCCTGACCTGACTCTAGACTGCTTGGTTCCTGTAGACCTCCCTGAGCTGACCTCAGTCTTAAATAGATCTAAATCATCCCAACTCCACTACTAAAAAATGTTTTCTCTCTCATTGGTATGACAAAACTGGACCAGATCAACTTGTCCCTAATCTTAGGATATGTGCCAGAGGTTTTTAAAGTTACCATAATCAAACCATTACTTAAAAAACCCTCTCTTGACCCAGACATTTTAACTAATTATAGACCGATTTCCAACCTTCCATTTATCTCTAAAATTCTGGAAAATGTCGTTGCAGCAGCTGTGTGACCATTTGTATAGAAATGATCTATTTGAAGGTTTTTAAGTTCCAGGCCAATCTTGTTCAGTTTATACATGCAGTCCTTGGGAAGTATTATCCGGAACCACAGCATTAATTTTCATGTTATGCTGATGATACACAGCTGTATTTGTCTATGAAGATGAAACAGAACCATCAGACAAACTTCAGGCATGTCTTAAGTACATCAATAACTATATTGTCCTGGTTTTTGTCATATAACTCAGAATCCAATTCAACATTTTATTACTTGCGTATAAAGTCCAAAATGGCCTAGCACCGCGATATTTGAAAGACCTGATGGTTCCTTATGTTCCTAACAGAGTTCTCCGTTCTCAGAGTGCAGGTTTACTCGTAGTTCCTAGAAGATCCAGATGTAGATCTGGAGGATGGGTCTTCTGCTACCAGGAACCATCACTATGGAACCAACATCCAGTTTGGGTGAAGGAGGCTGACACCACATCCACCTTTAAAACCAAACTTCAAACGTTTGTGTTCAGTAAAACATCTAGTTGGTGTAAACTTTAGTGTGTCAGGACCAGTAGTCACAGCTGCAGCTGCAGGACCAGACTAGAGCAGCTGGTCTTCAACACAGCTTCATCTAGATCTGCTGCTGTAGACCAACTTGATCCACTGACTGGTGCCCCTCACCTCCTCCATTTCTCTGTCTCTTCTTCACCTCAATCCTCAGTTATTAACAGTATCCCATAAGTATAATTGTTCTCCATTGTTCTTGTAGTTTGTTGTGCTGGTCTGTCCCCTCTTTTTCTCTTCTGTGCATGTTCTGCAGACCAGAACCTCAGGAGCTGCTTGCTGACCTGCAGTCCCACCTCTGACCATCCCAGTGTTCACCTCCACCTGTCTGTATGGATGTCTGTTGGATATTTGCTGACATCCTGACCTGCAGTCCTCATCCCCTTGGATCACCGTCTATCCATTTATCACCCATATATACACAGAAGTCTTCATTCTGCTCCTGACAGATAATTATACTAATATATCAGGTCTTTTATACCTTTGATGGTGTGTCTGTGTCTCTTCTCTCTACTTCCTGTTCTACCCAACAGGAGGGTCCCCCCTTATGATCCAGGTCCTGCTCCAGGTTTCTTCCCTCTTAAAGGGGAGTTTTTCTTGCCACTGTTTGGTTTTTCTTCCACTAGGGGAGTTTTTACCTTCCGCTGTTTATGTAATAATTCCTTGCGGGTCATGTTCTGGTCTCTGGAAAGATCCTAGAGACAACTTTATGAAAAAATTGAATTGAATTGAATTGAATTAATCTTTCTGGGATTTTGTTCTCAGATTTTGGGTTCTGATTTGCAATACATTTGGCACTTAATTGACTCCACCTCTTTTTCATGCAGCTCTGAAGCAACGCCGAACATCTCCCAAAGAGGTTTTAGTGCAGTCCAACACCACTGTGTTTCTTCCCTGCCCTGTGCACTCCTTCCACGCCACCTACCGCTGGGAGAAGGACAACTGCAAAAAGAACTACCCCTGCCTCTTCTCCGGAGACTTCTGCGTCCTGGGGCCAGTTGTTAACACACCACTGAAAGAAGGTGTCTTCCGCTGCATGGCCACTGAAGATGGATTCAAGGTGGAGGTTATCTCCTTCAGGCTGGTGAATGATGGCAGGCTCCTGTCTGCCTCCCTTGGCTCCACTTTTGGTCTGTCACTGCTGCTTGCTGTGGCTACGCTATGGCTTCATTAACCACAGCTAACACTGATGGTAACTCCTCATTCTTAATGGCTCCCACTGACAGGATACACAAGGAGCTATGGTGTAGGGGTTCGGTTCGCATCGCATTAACAACCATGGTTGGGTTGTAGCGTGACAAAGAGTCCTTTCTATTTTAGTTCTTTAAAAAAGAAACAGTTAAATATGAGAAAAAACAGGACAATATATATATATATATATATATATATATATATATATATATATATATATTTTTTTTTTTTTTTTTTTTCTCTTTTTTTATTAAAGCTGAAACAACATATCTGCAGGCACAGCTGTCTTAACACGATCAAAACTTTAAAATCTATACATAAGTGACTAGGAGTTATTGTCCATGAACCGTCACGAACATCTTGTAAGTTTAAACTTAATTCAACCATAATTACGTGCTCTGCGAACCTTTCCTCTCTGATGAAAAAAGATAAGCATATCCAATGAGTTGGGCAAAAAAAAAAAAGAAAACACCAATACCAGGCCAATTCTTTTTAACATTTCTCTACTTATTTTTAAATTGAATAGATTGTGCTTATTTGTGGATATGTAAACCTTTAATAATGCTCTTACATCCATTCATTCATTTATCTTGTCAAACTGCATTGCTATAGCTCATTAGTGCTTAGAAAAAAAAAGTCGGGTATTGATGTTTAAAAAGCCTTAAAAACACTTCGGGGACATAAACTCCTAAGCACAATTTTGCAGCTGAGGCAGAATACTGCAGACTTGGTTGGTGCAGCCGAGTCTAACGGCATGGCTGGGAGGAAGTGTCATCTATTTGACAGGAAGTAGGTGGATGGGCAAGAGCTCGTCCTCGAACATCACTGTGTCTCAGCACCTCCTCCTCAGGCGAGGCAGTTTCTTGCATCTTTTTAGCAAATAGTGTCATATCTTTATTGCGCCTTGTTGACAGCTTTGTAGTTTCCTCTTTTACATCCCGTCATCTTTTCTCCTTCATGAAGAGACCAAAATACATGCTCTCATAAGATGTGAACATCACAACATCACCCAAAAGGCTACTTAAGGCCTGTAATAAGGAGAAAACCACGCTCTTTAGTCCTTAATAAAAGTCTCCAATATGTTTTTGAGTGAGCTCAAGCAGATGTGATCTTGTTAGGAGTGTTGGTGACATGGACACTTCTCAAAACCATGTTTTGAGAGTAAGGACAGATTTCTCAAGGGCAGAGAAAACCTACAAAACCAATTCAATTTCTTTCAGCTTAATAATATCTAAAGTTGTGAACAAGGTGCTCCGTTATAGCCATTTCAGTAAAAACATACTCACAGTATCACAGGGACAGAAGAAGCTACGTGGAACTGTATTGTAAAGTTGCATTTTAAACTTTTCCAGGAGAAAAAAAAGGCTTGTATTTAGGTCAGTGAAGTATGTTCTGTATGTTTTTGCTCTGCAGATGCTGATTTCTACCATTGCTGCCTATGTATGTGACAGTTTGTCTTGATGGTTTGTTATTTTATGCCATAGTTAGAATGTAATGTGTAACCATTGCCTGCTTTGCCTCCTTCCCTGGGTACATCAGTGTGAACAGACAATTGTTATATATTTTTTTAAAACTTTCTGCTCTAACAAAAAGGTTTGAGTGATTCCAACAGAATGCTTTTATTATGTTTCCTGAGTCCGGACCGTTGAAGCTGTCTGTTTAAGTGAGCCGAAAACAGAGTGCAGAGTTCCCAGTTCTGTTTATTAGGCGGCCACTGATGCACAGCTGCGCCCGCAACCGGCACTGAGATCACTGGATTTAGGATTAAACGTCACGCTATGAACACACCTGCAGCATCATCCTTTAATCTTTTCTCTAATGAAAAAGAGACAGATTAGAGCTGAGTGTAGACAAAGTGTTGTGAATGAAGCTGCAGTTTGTAAAAGCCAAAATCGGTGCCAATCCTTCTGAATGCTGAAGGATCCTTGTGGGGTATTGAATTATGCAGTGGATCAGCATGTCCTCCAGAGCTTTGAGAATCATCATAAACTAATGATACATAAAACTGCCTGAGATGAGCCTCCCACAGTGGCAGAAATATTATTTATAGTTAATTAAGCCATGCAGCTACTGTTTTAAAGAACCTATTTTACATCCTTGGGGATACAGCGAGCATGACCTCCACTGCTGAAAACTGTGACGCAGCGTTGTATTACTCAGCGTGGCTGCTTCGGGGTCTAAATTCTTTCTGCACTCCACCGGATCGGGCGAAGTAACAAGGAAAAACTGGTGAACTGACAAAGCTTGAGCTGCTCTCACCTGGTGCTTATCAGCTGCTTTTATGCTCTTTTGCAAAATCAACAGTCCTCACCACATTTTGTGTCTCACCACTTGCACAACATTTGCTCTTCCTTACAACCAAACTCACAACACAGACTCGCACTTACTAGAAGTCTAACGTGTATCTTGTGTGTCTCGTCTGTCGCCACCAGAGTGGGGAATTCACACCAGCCACCAGCCAAGCCCTGCTAAGCATTTAAAAGAGGCTGCCGCTCCTCATTTCTCTGCCAGAGACATTTGGCAGGAAACTAACAACGCACACAGATGTGCTTAAGGGAATTTTCACAAACAATGCTGCAGCCATACCTGCTGAGGCTAAGGGCTCTTCATGGTGATGTGATCTGATTCAGAATGCTGTTATCCAGAGACATAATGAGATCAAAGGTCGGCTTGTTTGGTTCTACGTAGGTAGTTGAGCCTGGTGTCACAACGCTACTTAACTACATGCAGAGGTAACCATTGTTTCTGTTACTTTAAGCTGCCTTCTGCACATATCTAACCTCTTGGAATCATGTTGATAATTACTGTCCTCGACAAGTATAGACAAAAGTAGCTTGAAAATGCTTTTGCTGTAGGTTATGCAGTCATGGTGGGCGGTTGGTGAATAATAAAATTATGTTCTGCCAAAGAAGCCCCACATAAACGTACCGTCATCTGTCACCTACAGAAAGGTTGGTTTAACTTAGGTGTCTTTTTCTCTTCTTTATATGTCATTGAGAGCTTTTTTGAACTAAACTCGTCATTGTTTTGAAGCAATGATGGACATCATAACTTCTATCTTTTCTTTGTGAACGATGTTCCCTGTTCCATTTTTGTCCTTTTGTTTTAGTTACATGGTAGCTTTGAGTATTGTACTTTTTTTCTACCATTTATTGTCATTTATATTTACTTATGGTATAACATCTTTAGGTTTATGAAGTTACTACAGTCAGATGAATTCAGTAACTCACAACTAAGTATGTCACTGCTGCAGAGCCAGTCTTACAATGCCTGCAAGGTAAAACCATTTGTTTGAAAAAAAGCTAATTCATATGGTTTTTGCCTTCAGTGTTTACGGAGTTTGCAAGCTAAGCATTGGTGAAGCACCAGTTTCACTAATAATGGTGAGAAATCAGTTTGGAGGCTGACCTACTAGTTGTTTAGTCAGTTTTGTGAAATACGCAGTTAAAAGACCCATGAAAGTCATCATTCCTAGCTGCCACGCTCTGCTAAAAGAGGTTAACTGGTGACACTGCAAAGTGGAATCAGTCCTCCATCGTTAGGCATCTTATCCATCCTACCTAACTGCACTTGTTTCACTAACATGTGGAATTAAGATTTATACAAATGACCCCAGCTCGTGTTTTCAAACTGCATTTTCATACTGTCCTTCCGTTGACATGGATATTTCCCTAGTTGCTATATCCCAATAATGCAGTTATCGCTCACTCACATCCGTCCAATAAAGGCTTATTAAGATCTTGATTTGCCTTCAGGAAACCCTTTTGGTGGATCACGCTATCTGCTGTAAACAAATCAAAGTCAAGTGAGACGGGTTGCTGTTTTGTTTTCCTGTGAGGTTTTGATTGTCAAGTACTATAGATGATGTGCGCCCATGATTCTGTGTCTTGATATATTTAATTTTATTAGTAACGTGCCAAACTCTATTATAAAAAAAAAAAGATTTATACTGTGTTAGTGCCATACCATCTCATGACACGTATTTTTAAATGACATATATCTATAGTGCAGTATTCATGTAACAAATTCATATTGACATGTGTTTCCCTTAACATGTGTAGTGAAAATTAATAAAATATAAGTATAAAGAAATGTTTTTGTCTTCATTTTAAAACGGCAAAAATCCCATGCATTAAATTTGTCATGAAATGTAATAATTTCACCCATTAATAATGATTTTAGGATTATATTTAAAACTAGAATAAATGAATGATTAATAAAGAAATCATGGATGGCAGTATGTTGATATTTAATTGATAAATATTCTACATTGTAAGGAAGAATAAAACCACCAATGCCTGACAAAGGCTTAAATTTGATGCCATTTAATGTTACAGATGTTTTCTTAAAAAAAAATAAAAATGAATCCATGTAAAATCATTTAACAAATTCCAAATTCCAATATGAGTGTCAATGTAAACTAGACCTATCAAACTGTTATTAAATTGATGCATCATGCATCATGCAGGACGGACTATCGGGACAAGTGGGTTGCATCACCATCTGCTGGCCAGCATCTGGTGTGTTGGCCGGATAAAAGATGGGCCTCTGCAGTCTACTCAGGGCCTAATACCGACTTATATGCTTTATCAGTCCATTACGTGCTGTTTTAGCATTTCTTTTTTCAAGGGTGTTCCCTGAGTACAGCAAAAAAAACATCTTCAATATAAAACAGTATCAAAAAGCTGAAATAATATGATTATTTAACTCTACCCACAATGCTATTTGACTTTAAAAAAAGGAACAGTGTGCACGAGTTACCTGCTTTTTATGGCGTTCCCCTCTGTTTGATGGGTACGCCATAATTCATTTCATTTCCATGATTAATAAACAAATAAAATCTATCAAAAGAGCTCATCCAATGGATGCATGCTGCTGATAAGGTCAGTTAAAGAGTATGAACTTCAACTCTTGTAATATATAATCCTAGTCCAAAAATGGCAGTTGGATACAAACTGATAAGGCCAACTAAGCTGACCTTTGTCAGGTGGAAAACCTGACCTTTAGCAGGTGGAATGATCCACTTCTGCACCATCTCAACTGATAATAGCAGGTGGAAAACCAATGAGTAAATGCGAGAGTAACAAGAGTCCTCCCAAGCCTGCTTAATACCAGAATGACTGCAGTGCACTTTAGGAAAAAAAAGCTTGCATACGAGTCAGAAGAGATGACAAAAGAAAAAATGAGTCATGATCATGATAAAACCTGCTCAGAAAGCACTAGAGAAGAACCTGTAAAACTGATGACAGATGGACGTCCCCACAGATTCTGTCTTGTCTAGCTGTAAGTCATGAACGCAGGAGCACAGCTGAGTAATTAATCAGTCCACCGGTCTAAACCACACAGAGATATACATTGATTATCTGACGTTTTATCTGACGTTATCTGACACCTACAGGCTTCAGTTTTCAATACAGAGAAGTCAGTAAAGTCAGTAAAGACGCTCGCCAACACACCATCGAGTTATCGCTGATAACCGAGGCAGATATCAGTTGTGGCGGAAATTTACTGGAATCCAAATGAGAAAGCCAACAGTTTCAAGTTTAACACAAAAGTTTATTTACAAGATACACGTTGATCAGACGTGCAGAGAAGTGTCACTTGGAGAGTTCTGCCGTAGAGAAGAGGAGACCAGTTTTTATAAGATCTGAACCACGAAACGTCACATGAGTTACAGCTGCACAGCTCCCTACATGGCAGAGCTTGTCTCACATGAAATACTTCTGCAAGACTTCCTTACTGCTTAAGGAGGAGGATGGACATCTTGTCCAGGTGTAAATTTTAAGAGTCTGAGAAACAGAAAGTCTGTTATCCTTGACATAAATTTAACACAGGCTACACAGTGAAAATACAAAGAACAGGCTTGTACTTA
>CM026211.1:1334634-1364634 GCA_014839995.1 Xenentodon cancila | reverse complement strand
AATAAGGGAACTTATCAAAATAAGTCTTGATGGAATCTGGGCAGTTATTTTTTTATTGGTTCTATAATATTAGACTAATTTGGAATGAGGTGACTTGTATTTTTGAAGTGCACATTTGTTGTGATTTGGCATGAATTGAACTGAATTAAATCGATTTGAAGTAAAGTAAAGTAAAGTAAAGTAAAGTAAAGGAAAGGAAAGGAGAGAGGACAGATGAAATCACAATCTTCTCAATGAAATGCTTTTGCCTTTTTGACAGCCAACACTGCAGCTGTTTGTTAATAAAACCCAGGTGCCTGTTGTGGGTTGTACCAGAAAATATCTTTGTTTTATCAGTCCAGTATCCATTAAACTGACGACTTCTCATGCCCTTTAACTTTTTTTTTTTTTAGATTATTATGAAACTAAGAGTCAGAGAGCCCCTTTATCTTTTCATGCTGATATTAATCACTAACTAACTGGCTATGGTTTGATGCGTCATTAAGAGGAGTGAATTAAAGTGGACAGAGTTCAGTGTTTTCTTTACAGCATTTGCCTTTACAAAGAAGTCTTCTTAACTTCTTATTTAAATACTTTCTCTCTTTTTTTTTTATTCTTACAACCATTAACAATTTAACTTTTGTTAACTATAAGAAACTTGATAAATACTATAAAAAAGCATAAATATATTATTTAAAAAAATACATTTCATACAGTAATTCAACTTTACATGTCACAAAAAGAAAAAAAAAAACATAGATGTAATTAATACTATTTACAATGGCTACATCAAAGTGTGGCAATTAGTCAGCAACAGTAAGTCAGAATTTGCAACTGCACTGAAAATAGGATTTAGAGGTGATTACATTAGTCACCCCTGTTTAAAGTGCAGAAAGTTACTATTAAAAAATACTATTGAATTATATTTACAGCTAGAATAAACAAAAGGACACAGCACTGAACAGTGTGGCCTGGCCTTGCCAGTTCACGTTGCATAACGTTGTGATTGGCGTGGCACCTTTGGTACACGTAGAAATGGCCCCAGGCTCCTTTCACTGCAGAAGTTTCTTTGGGAAGCTGCTGGACCGGTCAGGTTAGCCAGTCAGACATTTCTGATGAAAACACATTCGTCCCATTGGACAGAATAACATTTCTGTTCAATGTCTGTGTTTACTGTTGCAATTACTTACTTGACGTAATTTAGAAATACTTGAAGAAAAACGGTTGTCAGTACATTCTGTGGTTAATACTGGATAAAGAGGCTGTTAAAGAGAAAGAGAGAAAATAAATGAGTTTGTACGAGTAGCGACCTACGTCACTGTGCCACTGTTTTGGCAAAGCAAGGCAGCAATTCTGATTAAAAAGAAGAAAGAATGTTGATGTTTGAAAGCAAGAACCTCAGCACATCAACATGTTGAGTATTTGTGGAGCACGAACATGATGAAAACCTAGAAAAACTGGTTTAAAGCAGTTCACAGCATCAATAAAACTGCTGCTGTGTTTTTGGCAATGATGTAAATATACACACACACACACACACACACACACACACACACACACACACACACACACACACACACACACACATGTATATGTGTGTGTGTGTGTGTGTACAGTATGTCCAATTTGTAGTTAGTTAGATATATTCCTTTGTATATATCTAACATATATAGTATTGTATTTTTATATTTGTATAACATAATTTAAGATAAATTATGTTATTAACTTGTTTTTGTACTGAGCTGTGGTAACATACAAATCTCCCCCTGCAGGATCAATAATCTAATCTATCTATCTATCTATCTATCTATCTATCTATCTATCTATCTATCTATCTATCTATCTATCTATCTATCTATCTATCTATCTATCTATCTATCTATCTATCTATCTATCTATCTATCTATCTATCTATCTATCTATCTATCTATCTATCTATCTATCTATCTATCTATCTATCTGGGAAAGCAATTATTAATTAGTTATTAATTAGTAATTATTAAAGGGATCTCCAGGATTTCTTTCAACCCGTTTTTAAACAGTAGTCAGTTTAAAATTATAGTAACTACAATCAACATCTAAATGACAGTTTTCATTTAAAAGAACATGTCTAGCTTTGTGAATTATAATACATTCCATAAACTGGCTTTTTAAAATGATCAGGTTGCAGTCTAATACATCAGTCTTGCTGTAAATCCAACTTTGAGGAGTTCAGTTTTTCTTAGAAACCTTTTCATTGAGCTGTCATTTCAGCTGCTTCTTCTGATAAATGTGCTTTGTGACACTGTTGCATCATATAGAGAAGTGTGTTAAGTATTTTTTTCCAGACCTATTTATGTCAAGGAGGATTGTTTATGTAACTCAAATCTGACATCTCCTTTTCCAAACATGCTAAAAGCAGAAGTTTCACTTCTTGCATAATTCTCTCCAGAGCTGCAGAGCTCTGGCTGCAGCTCTGACACATCCATCTATCCATTATCTATTCCCGCATACTCCATCTCTGGGTCATGGGGGTCTGTTGGAGCCTATCCGACACATTGCAGGGGTCCACCTGGACAGGTCGCCAGTCCATCACAGGGCCACATACAAGACAGACAACCGCGCACGCTCACATTCACACCTACAGGCAATTTAGACGTATCAATCAGCTCTGACACAGTCTGACCAAAAGAAGCATCTTCATTTTAAAGATGTGCTGGCACTCAAATGATTTTGCTAAGGGTATTTAAAGCAGTTGAGATTATCATGAAAAAAAATCATCCTCGCTTTAAATCTTTTTTTTTACCTTTGCATAAAGACAAAATAATTATATGAATCCCCAACACACACACACACACACACACACACACACACACACACACACACACACACACACACACACACACACACACACACACACACACACACACCTGTATGACATTACCTTCCCCGTTGCTGTGGAGTGAATGTGGTCCATTCCTGGCTTTCACCTGTGCATTGCTCTCCTGAGGTCCGGGCTTCGACTAGATAAGTTTGACTAGGTAATAGGTGACCCAGTATCAACCAAGCTTTAGCAGTCAGACAATGGCTTCACCTTTGCCACTAGAACGCTGGTGTACAATGAACCTGTAGATGATGTGCAGGTACCCAGGTCCTGTGGCAGGTACCCAGGTCCTGTGGCAGGTACCCAGGTCCTGTGGCAGGTACCCAGGTCCTGTGGCAGGTATCAGGTCCTGTGGCAGGTATCCAGGTCCTGTGGCAGGTATCCTGGTCCTGTGGCAGGTATCAGGTCCTGTGGCAGGTATCCAGGTCCTGTGGCAGGTATCCTGGTCCTGTGGCAGGTACCCAGGTCCTGTGGCAGGTACCCAGGTCCTGTGGCAGGTATCCAGGTCCTGTGGCAGGTACCCAGGTCCTGTGGCAGGTACCCAGGTCCTGTGGCAGGTATCCAGGTCCTGTGGCAGGTACCCAGGTCCTGTGGCAGGTATCCAGGTCCTGTGGCAGGTATCCAGGTCCTGTGGCAGGTACCCAGGTCCTGTGGCTCTAAAACCACACCAGCCTCTTACCCCTCCATCACTGCGCTTCACAGTGGCTATGGCGTGTTTCTGTTATAATGTGTTTGGTTTGTCTACAATTATGGCGCTGGGTAATAAGGCCCAACAACTCCATATTGTTCTCATTTGTCTTTAGGACATTGATTCAGAAGTCTTCTTTCATTGTTCAAATGCAGTTTTGCTAACCAGTCAGGGTGAACCGTGTCGTTCCTTCCAAGAAATTGCCACTCATTAGGTTTAACCACGATTGGATTTGTGAAATCTGTCTCTCAGATTCAGAGCATAAATGTTTTTCCTTTGCACATGCTGCCAGGGAGTTTCCCACTTACCTACTGCTTGACTGAGCTTATTTCTATAGACAAAACAACACAGTTGGGATTGGAAGACCCTGCCTCACAAGCAGAGGAGAATAATGGTTGTGAGTGGAAGAGAAAGAAAAGAGACTGCAGCCATCACTGCAGTGTTTGTGCACATTCCTCTCACTGATAGTGCTGCATACCAGAGAGCAGAAAGTTGAACCAGCCTCAAAATTCTCTTTAACAAACCTTGATGCTGAAACATCCTGGCAGGTTAATGTTAAACCAGCTGAAGGTCATAAATGGAAAACTCAGAAGGTTTCCAGGAACATGCCGCTTTGTTTGACCTCCTGCAAATAAACTTCAAATAAAATGTTTTCTTTTCTTCATATCAGATCACATATTTGAGGTCTTGCCGGACAGGAGTAATGTGAAGTAGAATTGATGGTGACTCATTTGAAAATGAGTAAAACTTGAATGTGGTTCAGTCAAAAAAACTATTTAAAAGGTTCCCCTTTCAGTTTTCAATGTCTTAAATACTATTCAGCTACTTTTATACTACTGAATCGTCATTCAGTGGTATAATCAGTGAATCACTGAGTCGCAGGGAAAGCCTGCATTCAGCAATTTAGATAGAGACAGATAGATTTACTTTACTGATCCCAAACTAAACAACTCCCAGGTCACAGCAGTGTGGTTGGGCATACAAATGTACAGGATGTTTAAAACTGTAAGAATTATACATACACAACACATTCAAAAAAAACATGTAGCACATGTTTATAAAACTTCAGTATATGAACTCAAATAACAGAAACATCCCTGCAAAAAAGCTGGACTTGCTCAGAACCACTTAAGATCTGAACGTCCCCTAAAAAACGTGGAATACAATTTATATTTGACTCATTTCCACAGCGCTGTAGCCAGTTGACATTACAACTTCAGTATCTACCGCTGCAGCCCAGATAAGATAGCTGAAACGTGTTTCTGGTGTCCTCAGTCGAGCCACATGGCTAATGATGTTTTGTCTACAAGACAATGTTTATACAGCGAGGAAGTAATTTGGCAGCCGCAACAGACACACTCTGATGTTAATTAACCCCAGAAGACAAGATTTCCTTTTCCATCACACTTTTTTCATCATTAAAGAATATTTCAGCGAGACATTGAGATGACTAAATAAAACACGCACACACACACACACACACACACACACACACACACACACACACACACACACACACACACACACACACACACACGATCAATAGTAAAAAGAACATACATTGTATGTCAAATTAAAATCTATATGAATCCACATAAATGCTCCAGATTTCTCTGTACCTGTATTCAACTGGGATTTATAACCTCTGAACTTCAAAAGGAATTTCCCAGGATGCCATAAATCCGGTAACTCTTTAAATAGTTTTTGTTTTCAACCGAGTCTAATTTAACGAACTGCTAATGTTTTCTTTAATTCATATTTCTTACTAATTTATTTATTATGAATTTATTTGAGATTCACTTGACAGCATGGTTGTCCAAACTATCACAGATTAGCAAACAACCCACTAATTTAGTATAATTACCTGTAATAACCAATAATAGATCGGAAAACATTCTGTCTGTACAGCCTATATCCACATACTAATGTTTATTCAAGTCACGTCACTACTGCATGAGATAAAACTAACACTGTTTAACGGGTGCCATAAAGCTTTATGACTCCTCCATATGAGGACCAAAACAGTGCGTAGTCTTAGACTATAAATACAAGCTGAGGAAACATTGGTTTTGAAAGAGCCTGCGTTAACAGCCTTGAGGAGGTAACACATGGTGAGTGCGCTGTAATGTACGATGCTCTACAGTACAGAGAGTGATGTCTTTTGCATTGCAGGTTTTCTGCCTGAGTGCACGTCAAGCTTGGTGTGCGACGCCTGTTTTGTTAAAAAAGGAAACTTATGACTTTTTGGGAAATTACTGGCTGAATGTTGATCTTGTAAAGGTGCAGACTGATGTTAGATGATGTTCAGAATATCTGCCCAAACCTGATTTTAAGGCATGGTATAAAAAAGCCCCTCTGTCAAAAATATGTGTGATAGTTGTTCCTTTCTCTCTTGCAATAGAGATAAAATTATTAAATTTAGTCTTTCTTATTACTATTCCTTTCCAGATTCATCATGATGATTTGGTTTTTGATTTATCTAAGCGCTCTTTTAATTGGAGCTCCTGCATCCCCAACTCCAGCTTCACCCCCCCACCACTTCCACGGAGGAAGGACCCTGTCGGATCTACAACTTCGGTCGTTCTGCAGACTGTCGTGGAAAACAGCTGGACAGCGTCCCAAAAAGACAACTCCCAGCTACACTTGATTACATAGATCTCTCCTACAATATACTTCAAGCTGTCTCTGATACTGACTTCCACCACCTTCCTCAGCTCCGCGTCCTTGAGCTACAGTACAACAACATATCACACATTGACAATGATGCTTTTAAAAGTAATACTCTACTGGAGTATCTCAACATCTTTAATAACTCCCTGCAGTACATTCCTGCAGCAGCTCTGACACCCCTATTGAATCTACAAAAACTATTAATGTCCAATAACCTGTACAGACATGCCACTCTGGCTGGTAGCTTCTCCAGATTGGTCAAACTCCAGGTTCTGTCCATGGGTGGCCCTTTGGTGATGGGTCTAAAAAAAGATGATTTCCAGCCCTTAAAGAACATCAAGTTGGAAGGTTTTGCTATCAAATGCTCCTCCAATCTAAGTTATTATGAACCTGGGAGTTTAGAAATCATTCAGACAAATCAGATGGGCTTTGACATGGCTATAGATCAACGCCCAAATGCTCTTCATCACATGCTGCGTGACTTGGCAAACAAGACATTCACTGTTATTCAGTTTCGCAACCTCTTTGAATTCACATACTATGTAGGAGATGATGACATTTTCCAAGATTTAAGATACGTTAAAGCCCATCAGCTCATCTTTCACAGAGGCAAATTCAATGAAAATCTCCTGAGGATGGCTTTACTGAACATGCAAGTAACCCCGATCAAAAGGCTGAGACTTCAGTACATCGACTTTGCCCGTTCACCAACATTTGTTGATAGTGGAGCTGGTTCCAGCATAACAAACTTGGCACTGGATAAGCTGGATCTTTGGTGAGTATTTTACCAAGTTTGAAATTTGGCCATTTATCATGATGCCATATATGACACTCGCCAAGGTTTCCCGCCATCGCTTTGGAGTGGCTGTAATTGCATACAAATGTGGTTTAAACTGACATGTTATAAGTTTGAGTTTTGAGTTTCTGAATGGCAGGGGCTGAATAGGCTAGTTTTTCCAGAGCATATGAACAAGAGCCTTTACCAGCTACCATCATGGAGTGGAGTGGTGGCCTAGTGGTTACAGTGGTGGGCTTGGGCGTGGAGGGCCCAGGGCTGCCCACAATGGTAAATCACTGGGGGCCCCTGAGCAAGGCCCTTAACTCCCAATTGCTCCCCGGGGCGCTGCCCTGCTAGCAGCCCCACTGCTCACTAGTGAAACTAGTTGATGGGTTAAAAGCAGAGACTAATTTCGGTGTGCATCGTACATACAGCGTGTGCACGATGTCCACACTGACAATGAAAAGGAAGAAAAAAAAAAAAATCATAATCATAACAGAACCAACCCTTAAGGGAAAAAAACATTTCATATTACAGGTTTTCTGTTTTAAAATAGATAAAAGTTTATGACAATTGTCACTGAATCTCAATTTCTTGTAGGTATATCAGCAATCCAGATGTGCTGCGTTTTGACTGGCGCTTCACCTGGTTCAAAAAGATCAAGGAACTGTCCATTCAGTTTGTATATTTCAACTCTGTACCTTGTGATTCCTGGACTGAGATGGAAGGTGTGGAGTCATTGGATGTCTCCAACAATCAACTGAAGGATGACTTTGTTTACAACCAGCGATGTGATTATAGAGGCAGCATGCCAAATCTGCACACCTTCAACCTTAGCACCAATGGGCTGACCAGCTTAAAAGAGATGTCCTCTCTAACAAGGGAATTCAAGCGGCTGCAGGTGTTGGATCTCAGCTACAACAAACTAACATCTGTAGAAGAAAACCAAAAGTGTGTTTGGATGCAAAATATCACTCGTTTTATTGTTCCTCACAATCCATTGACAAGTAAAGACCTCAGTTGTCTGCCCACCACAGTACGCTACTTGGACCTCTCCTACTGCAACCTGGACCAGCTGGACATGACGTTCTTTGAGAAAGCCACCAACTTGGAATACCTCCTGCTGAGTGGAAATAAAATTAAGTTCATACCATCGAAGTGGGACAGTCCATCACTGCAGTATCTGACTCTGGATGGGAATTCATTTGGTCTGATTAGTATGGCATCCTTCAAGCATATGCCACACTTATCTCAGCTAAAAGCTGGAAACAATCCTTACCATTGCAACTGTGAGCTTCATGCTTTTGTTCAAGAAACAATAACGAAACGAAAGGTTAATCTCACAGACTGGCCTTTGAATTACAGATGTTATCACCCAGAACCTTTTCTCAACACAGTCATATCAAAATACTACCCCAGTCAGGTAGCCTGTGACATCCGACTTGTTATTGTCATCAGCGTTGCAGTAACTGCAGCTGTCATCCTGATACTTGTGCTGATTTGCTACACTTTTGACCTCCTGTGGTACACTAAGGCCACATACCAGATAATCAGAGCCAAATACAGAGCTCACAAGGAAAAAGCAGCAGGGGAATTGGAGACATTCACCTATCATGCCTTCATATCCTACAGCCACTCAGATGCTGACTGGGTCAGGGACCAGCTCTTGCCCTGCTTGGAGAACACCACAAACCCCTTTCGTCTATGCATTCACGAACGGGACTTCATGCCTGGAAAGTGGATCATAGACAACATCATTGAAAACATTGAAAGCAGTCGTAAGGTAGGGCTTTTTGTAAAAGAATTACTAAAAATGCTTTATATAGCCGGTCACAGAATATAGACAATCAATCAGTCCGAATTAGAAGAATACGTTTTGGTTCAATGCTGTTTAGGTATTCAGGTATTGATCACAACATCTAAAGGTGCTAGCTGAATACTCTGACAACTTCACGTGATATTGATTAGATATTGATGAGATTTATGTAATTTATTACAAATATCCAAGCATTACCTTTGGATAGGGATTTGCCCAAAGTAATTACTTATAGTCCTCCATGTACATATTCTTTTTAACAAAGCAATCAAGAGATTTGATCCCATTTCAAATGTCTTTTTTTTTTCCAGGTTATTTTTGTCCTATCTCGTCACTTCGTCAACAGCGAATGGTGCAACTATGAGCTCTACTTTGCTCAGCAGAGAGTAATGGGAAAGACCTTCAGCGATGTTATACTAGTGGTGAAGGAGCCCATTGATCCACGGTCCTTGCCCAGCAAGTACTGCAATCTTAAGAAGATGCTGAGTACCAAGACATACCTGGAGTGGCCCCAGCAGCCTAATCAACAGCAATTTTTCTGGGTGCAGTTAAGGAGTGTTCTGGGGAAACCAACAATGACACATGATGGAGCGAACAGTGTCAGGGGCAGAACTTCCTCTGTGCGAAGGATGTCTGTAATTTTGCCCCAAGTAGAAGAAATGATGCCATACCATACAGAAGATGCCATACCTAATGCAAACAAAAAAGCAGAACCTGAAAAGGAAATAATTGACAGGAATGACATCAAGCCATCTGGTCAAGCACAAATTCATGCAGTTGAACATTAGTCAAATGACTGAACATCACTTATATTTACATTGTTTTCTCTCTGTATTTTGTTTTTATCACAAGGCTTACGCCTACTCACAGGCCCTGAAAGTCCTCAAATTAGACGTAAATGAGACCAAAAAAAACTTTGTACAATTAGACTTAGGGTAACAAAAAACATTCAAGAAGCAGTTGTGACAAGTGCCACGTTGTAAACACACCATGCTCCTTTGCATTGTTGGACCACAGAAGTGTGAGGTCATCAGTCAACTCTGATGTTTAAACTTCAACATCAAAGCCCCACAGACCAAGTAATAGCCATGAGCTGACTGCAGGTTGTAGCACAAACTAGATGCTATTGGCACAGGCCACAGTCTAAAAAAGAGACATTTAAGTCTGCCGGTGTGCAACGTTTCATATGAAGTTATTCTATATATATGATGTACATTCGTTATCAGCATCATGACTGCTGCCATAAGTCTTCACTAGTTTTATTGAACTGTATCATTTGTTGAAGTACTTTTCAGTTGCTGCTTTCAATAGGATAATGATTGATAGCGTGGAATCCCACCAGCTGTAACGTTGTGGAACCTCGATGACCTGAAGAGATAAAATTCTTAAGATGGAGAATTACAAATAGATTATAAATAAAAATACTGTGAGTAGTTCATAGCACAGTTTAGTAAGTAACACTGGGTTGAAGAACAATCATTTTTCAAACAGACTATATTTTTGTTTACCATTAGTCAACTTAACATGTGAGAAGTTTGACACTGTATTTAAAAAAAAATTAAATATCATACAAAAAAAATGGAAGAAAAAAAAAACCTCACTTATAAATTAACTACAAGAAAAACATACAGTATACGGTAGCTTTTTACAAACCATATTGTGCGTTTCTAATATAATTATTTGAAAGTTGTAATTACGCAGCTTTGGCCACACGGGAGCAGTAAAACTTCAATTTAGATCTACCAACATAAAGCCACGCATCTTTAAAAAAACAATAAAAGGTAGTGCATTTAAACGATTGTTTAGTTCTTTTTTTAATGAAAAGAAGAGTTTGGTCCTGTAAAAGGGTCTGCAGAAAGAAGTTTATATTTTATATTTTGTATGATGATGAATGCAACAGTGAGAAGAATATTTGCTTTGTAATGCAAAGTTTTGTTTTTTGTTTGTTTCTTCTTTATATTATGGATTTAACAATATTGTTACCTTAGTGTTTTAGGCATGCTATTGCTTTTAATCAAATTTCTCAAAGGTTGCCATTGTGTGTTCTTGGGGTTTGAGCTGAACGCATGCTTGAGTCATTAAATTCTGAATAAATATGTTTTTTCTTTGACTGTAGAGTTTCAATGTAGATTCAGGGTTTACACAATATCATCAATGTCAAAGGCCACCGCCTGAGATGTGTGATAAATTGCATTTTCATTAGTGGTAAAAAAAACATGTAAAAAAAGTGTAAAAATTGTCAACTTAGAAACTAGAATGTTTGTATGTCATATATGTTTTATTGTTTAATGCAGGCGCCTTACAATACTTAGAGATATTAGATATATTAAATGTGAAATATTTGCCTTATATTAGATACCTCTACTGCTAAACATTCATCTTTTTTGTGCACTAGTATTCTGTATTGCTTATACACATTTCTGAAAAAATGACATACAAATAAGTGTTGACTCTGGGGCTCACTGCCGCTTATGGAAAGACTTGTAAATAAAGATGGTCAACAATCTTTTATCCTAACATGAATTCTTACTTTGGAGAGACTGAATCATAAAGGAAAAAGAGCAATTTATCATTTAGTGGTCATTTATCAAACACCTTAACAGATATAATACACATAGAGTAGTAACTTAAATATATGACAAGTTTTAACTGATGTATTTTTCAGGAAATTAAGAACATTTAACTCTGTAATGTTTATTAGCTGTATAATGTTTCAGAGACTGATCTGAAAGCTGGCTGAGAAAATGAAAAAGAGCAGAAAGATTATGGTTATATTGTTTTCTGATTAATGAGGTTGATTAAGAAAAGAAAGGGAAATGCTTGATTACTAAAGGCATCAACCCTCACGAAGTAAGACGAGTTGGTCAGCGCTGGTTTCAGGTTCGTACTAGGTAAGGGGAAGAGAGCAAACAAATGTAAACTAAATATATATGTGGCCCTGTGATAGATGCACACCTGTCCAGGGTGTACCCCTGCCGTTCACCTGTAATGACCTGGGATAGGCTTCAGCAAAACCAAACCGGGATTAAGCAGGATTAAGCGGAAATGGAAAATAAATAGATGGATATTATTTAAATATTTGCAAGAATTTCTGGGCATTTTAACCTGTTTTCACAGCATTTCGTGGCATAACCAAACATTTTGTATTTTGAATAATACACATAAACAATACTCTGATAATAATTTCAATAGAGCATTAACACAGAAGTAAAAATTGTTATCATAAACTGATTTAACGATAGGAATACGTTGCCGCTGCAGTGGGAAAGCGTGGTACCACAGGGCTCCCCCACCCTCCTTCTACCCTCCACACTTCCACACTTGTAATTGTTGTTGACAATTTACAAGAAAGCAGTTACTTCCTGATAGAAAATGAAAAGAAGATGTGGGTACTAGTGTCTTCTCATCAAGTTCTTAAAAAGAGATTAGAAATGTGTCTGAATTGTGGCTGATTAGATCCCCCGTGCATCTGCCAATTAGGCGTCTTTCTGTCTGCTCCTGTAGGTGGGATGTGTAACGTTCACTTGTCAGCCATAACAGGATGGTTGTGACACTAAAGAATTAAGAAGAAGGTGGCTTCTATGTAAAATAGTTTAAAAAAAAAACTTTCGTAGCACTTTTCATACAGCTTTTGCAGCACAGTATTAAAAAAAATAAAAGCTGCGGCCGGTTCCGGGCGGGGCATGGGTTGGCCTAGGGGCGGGAGAGCAGGGGGACGATGACCGGTGACGATGGGAACCAACAAGGGATTTGTAAGAATAACTACTTTAGTAAAGTTAAAAATAACTATTCAAAGGAAGGAGATATGTAAATGATTGGTTGTTGTCATTGTTATTATTGTGATTATTATCATATTTTTGTATATGTATGTATTTATGTGCACAAATAAGTATGAGTATATAGGTATTTCCATATATATATATATATGGGTTTCTATGTTGTTGGTGTGTGTGTACACGAGTGTGTGTGTATGTGGGTGTGTGTGTGTGTGTGTGTGCGTGTGGGGGTGCGTGTACACGTGTGTGTGTGTGTGTGTGTGCGTGTGGGTGTACACGTGTGTGTGTGGGTGTGTGTGTCTGTGCACATGTGTGTGTGTGTGTGTGTGTGTGTGTGTGCATGTGTTTGTGTGTACACGTGTGTGCGTGTGTGTGTGTGTGTGTGTGTGTGTGTGCGTGTGTGCGAACACATGTGGAGGTGTGTGTGGGTGGGTGTTTTAAATGATTATTTGAAACGGACAGCAACGAGTTTGGGTGTAAAACTGGACAGCAACCTGACTTTTAATGCTCACATTAGTTCAGTGGTCAAGTCCAGCTTTTTCCATCTGAGACAATTGTCCAAGGTTAAACCTCTTCTTTCTCGCTGTGACTTTGAGATTTTAATCCATGCTTTTATTACAACTCGTTTAGATTATTGCAATGCTCTTTATGTTGGAGTTGCTCAGAAATCACTTGCTCGATTGCAGTTAGTCCAGAACGCTGCTGCCCGTCTTTTGACTGGTGACAAGAGCACATTACTCCCATTTTAGCATCACTTCATTGGCTCCCAGTTCGTTTACGCATTGATTTTAAAATTCTTTTATTTGTTTTTAAATGTCTTCATGGTCTCGCTCCTAAGTACCTATCTGACCTGATCCAGGTGTACACCCCTCCCCGCTCCCTCAGGTCAGCAAATCAGATACAGTTAGTCGTCTCCAAGACCAAGAGGAAACTGAGAGGTGACCGAGCCTTTTCAATCTTCGGACCAAAGATCTGGAATGAGTTGCCCCTGGACCTCAGACAGATGGACTCATTTTCCACTTTTAAATCTGCTCTTAAAACATATTTTTTCACTTTGGCTTTTAATTGAGTTGGAATCTGGAGACTGTATTGTATTTTAATTTTCTTATGTCTGATTATTGCCATGCTCTTTTACTAATTTTATGCTTTGTTCAGCACTTTGGTGAACCTTGTTTTGTTTAAAGTGCTTTATAAATAAAGTTGAGTTGAGTTGAGTTGAGTGTGTGTGTGTGCATGGGAGTACACATGTGGATGTGTGTGTGTGTGTGTGTGTGTGTGTGTGTGTGTGTATGTGTGTGTGTGTGTGTACACATGTGCGGATGTGCATATGTGGGTATGTATGTGTGTTTATATGTATGCATGTATATAGATATATATATATATGTATGCACTAGGTGTGTATATGTAGATGCATTTCTATATGTGTATTTATTGATGTATGGGTATATATATATATATATATATATATATATATATATATATATATATATATATATATATATATATATATATATATATATATATATATATGGACAAATACAGGATATATGTATATGCACATGAAACTAAAAAGCACAGGTGCACATGATTGTATCAGAGTATATTTATATATATGAATAACTACCTACTGGTGCACATGTATCTTACATACATGATGCTTAGAGGTCAACACACTGATCTTTGCTGGGTGTGTGTGTACGTGTGTGTGTGTGTGTGTGTGTGTGTGTACGGGTGTGTGTGTGTGTGTGTGCATTGTGCGTTGAGGTACAAATTGAGTTTCTCTGTTTACAATGTATAAAGAATATGTACTAGATAACAGCATACATGTCCACATATGTATGTGTATGTATGTATGTAGGTATTATATATGACTACTCAATACTGCCTCCAGCACCCCCCCAACGCTGAAACGATCAGAAATGTGATTGTAAATAGGAAGCTCCTCCTCCTTTTTCCTCTATTTTCTTTTTTTGCTTATAACGCTTGATTGTCTTGTGTCCACCTTTTACCCCTTAAACAACACATTATAAACTCCTTGACAAATACTACAACACAGACACCAGACTGCACCACCACTGTCTTGTCTCTCTCTTCTGCTCTCTTTCTCTCCACTTTCCACACCCGGTGACTATAGCCCTCCTCTGCAGAATATTTACACCCCTCGCTTCGACTATCCCTTTATTCTTATCTTGTTTGATTTCTCCAGGGATCAATAAAAATATAGTTTGACTGTTATGAGGGCTGGTGAAGGTAGCACACTTGCACACACTCACCCACACACACAAAACACCCTTGGTTACCAGATTAAAATGCATATATACAACTCCGGTTATACCAACATGGTATCAACCATAAATATATGTGCAAACAAGGGGAAAAAAAAAAATAAAAAATAAAAAATAAAAGCTACAAATACACTTCTGTATAAAGGCATTTCCTAATACCCGTGATCACACACAAACACACACATACTACATGAGTCGATACACACTCTCATCAACACAAACTTAGATTTATAGCAATGTAGAAAATGAAAAAAGAGCTGAGTAGAACAGCTGGAAACTGTCAAATTTAGAGCCAAGATTTCCAGTATCACAAATGTGGTTCTCTTTTAATCTGCCTAGATCACCATGGTAACTTATGTTACTTTATGCAGGTTATGTTTTAGATTAAATGTCCATGAAGTCCTTAACAGACTCTTACCATGATCATTTCTCAGATCAAATCATACTGAAACACTCTTAAAATGTAATGTTAACATAATTTTGATTTAATTATTTTCGGCCCTTAATCTGTTAGAAAGTAAGCCTGTAGGTATTTTATAATCTGAACCAAAATTTAACCATTTTGACAAGAATGTATGTTGAATTAACAACTCACCAATACACAAATCCTCAGCTGAGGAGAAATGTCAAATATCTAAGCCTCCTGAGCTGTACAATATGCTCAAGTGTATGTCTTAAGTTTCACAATTTCATATAAATTAACCACTTAGTCCCCATCTAAAAATCAAGTAGATCCCACTCAGAGTATAAATGGACAAAGACAGGCAGGGTCGCAATGAAAACTGCAGACAGACCCACTTGGGGCCAATATTAACAGCCTACCTTTAAAACAAATGGGACCCACATATAAATTCTGGCTAGACAGGATTTTTGCAACCTACGTTTAGCTGAAAATCATCATTTTCATTCCAAGTATCTCCAGTCCCTACTTTACCATTCCCGGAGCGAGCGCTTCCAAAGAAAGCCTTATTTTGTCAAACTCAGTTCGGCCTATACACCCTCAGCTGGAAATGCATCCACGATGCCTGGATCACTGGATCACTTCAAATTTGGTTACAGACCTTTCATGCCACAATATATGCAAAAGACTACAAACATTGTTAATGCAGATGTCTTAGTTGTAATAATGTATAGACATAGCAAATACAAACGACAATATCGATCATTTTAAGCATTTGAACCATGAGGGAGCAATGGACAGTAAAAACTATTTTTAAAAAATGTAGTGCAATTACTTTCACATATTCCAAAGATTGAATATAGTGTTGTATAGCTGTCAAAGGATGAAGAGCAGCAGCCTTTAACAATTCAGTTCACCACCTGGCATTTTTGCAGCACTACTGAATAGGTTACTTGGATATGGTTTTGCTCATCAAGTGTTTCATCAACCATCATGCAAATATGTTGAAAGCCTTCATACACCAGAGGACAACTGGAGATACTGATGCAAATTCAGCCCATAAAGCTCCAGCTGAGTGACGGCCACCGTCTTTGTACCACCGCTTAACTGAAGCATGATCATTTGCTTACTTGCATGTTGGAAGAAAAATTAAAGAATGAATCAAGCCTTATTTTAATTTATTGTTTTCTTATATATAGTTGTATTTAACATTATTTAACTGTATTCATTTTCAGTTGTTTCAGATTAAAAAAAAACAACAACAAAAGTACAGTTATTGGCAATGATAATCAAAAGCCATATGTTTCAATTATTTTAACTTTTAAAGCTTAAAAATACTTTTAAACCATTCAATTTAACCTAGCTCTTTTCCTAATCTTGGATTTTTTTTAACTCGCACATATTAGGATGTTAACATCTGACACAAAAACTCAGGCTGTTTATGAGAATGTTGACGATGACACATCTGATCAACGCGCAACGAGCCGTTTGACTCTGAAACAAAACTCGTGCACTTCTGTTGATTACAAACTGGCGCCGCAGCATAACTTTATTAGGCGATGAAGTGTGAAGGCGACTGTAGGTGAGTTCTGAAGTTCGGAAGGTGATGGCCTTACATGGCCACGCAGCGGTTCACCTGTCCGGAGGGAGGGGCTTATCTGATTCTGCTCCGTTTCCGCGCAGGTGACAGCAACCCCAATATAACTGATGAGGAACGAGCGGAGCTGCAGCCTCTTTCACCAGCATCTATCAGTGTCCGCCACCGAGTCCAGGTGAGTTCATGTTGTTCGTCTGCTTCCTTTGGCTTATTTAATGCACAGCAGTGTTGGCAGTTTTTTTTTTTTTTTTTTGCCCTTTTCTTTTCTAATCAATGCGCGTGCTACAGCGTTGCCGCAGTTAATTAACACCAGCTTTGCATTTTGACATTCAAAAGCTTTTAATTATCTCCCTCGACGCGCCGGGGATAAATGATTAAACGGCAATCATCGACAATAATTAGAATCCGAAGAATTAATGCTGCATTTTGTACTCGGATTTTTCACGCCATTCTTTTACATAATTACCTGTGCATTATTGATGCGTCCGTCTCTCTATACGATTAAAGACAACAGTGGAAGAGTCCTAAATGATGAAATGTGACCAACCTCTCGTGGAGTTGATCCTCTGTGGCATCGGATCCAGCCCAATTTACGCAGCCCAGCGCCAGTGCAAGCCCCGTTTTCACCCTATTTTATGTCCAAGCTGCGCTCCAGGGGGTCTGGCCTTTGTCCTCCACTGGTCTGTGCGGCTGGGAGGTGAAAGGACTCTGCTCCCCTGCCTCCACTTCTCGGATATCAGAGACTGGAGGTTCGGTGTTAGTTTAGACTTTTAATTTAATTTATTTATTTGTTTTCTTTAACTTTGATGGAATACAAGTAACCTGCATAGCAAGAACTGGAGTATAAAATACACGCTTTTGAATCCTAACTGAGCCAAAGTGGGCTTTTTTTTTTTTAATTTCTACTCCCCTCCTTTCCAATCTTTCTCCAGAAACTCACTCTATCTCACAAAGACCTATAAAACCGTTGGTGTGTGTGAGAGTGATGGAGGATGTTGAACATTTACAGTCTCACAAGTGAAATTGCTGTCATATTAGGACTGTTGCTTAAGGTCACCTTGTCCAGATATTTGGTAAACGGAATCCCAAATAGAAGGAAGTAGACCGACCTGCCAGATGATGTCCCTTGGAAATGTTGACAAGCCAAATAAATGTTTAGTTTCTTAGAAAATACTCCAGATTATCTAATGCAAAGGGAAGTGAGAGGGTACAAAACACACATTTCTTTTTATTTTTTTTTCTCCCCCCCTTCCTCTTAGCTGAGTCTAATATAGGCTCTTATTGCCACCTCTTGGATACAGTTTGTTTTTTCTCTTTTAACCACTGGACAGCTTCCAAGCAACAGGAACTCAACTTTGTGTCTGAGTATAATAGTGTTTTGCTTGTTTTTGTTATGCAATAGTTACAGCAAGGCAAAATGACTGCTAATCTTCAAGGAGTTATGGAAGACCTCATCAAAGTGTTCTATCGCTATTCTGGAAAAGAAGGAGACAAGTACAAGCTGAACAAAAAAGAACTGAAGAACATGTTCCAGGAGGAATTTGCAGAAGCCCTGGCTGTAAGTACCGTTCCAGACAACTGTTCTGTCTTCAAGAACAGTCTTTCACATGAGAAACATTACTTCATCGTCCCCTAAAAGTAAATGAAGGCAATATCGATAACTTTACATAAGTGGCAAAATGGTGACTCCTAAGTTGATTAGTTTATTCTGCAGCGTTATTGATGGGATGTTGCATCTCATCTGTATCCCATAACTTCAGTTCCCAAATGCAAAGATGTTTGAACTTGTTGAACAAATTCTTGGGTTTTCATCATATGATTTATTCTTTAGGATCCGATTGAGTCCTCCATGGTTGACAAGATCATGAGTGACCTGGATGCAAACAAGGATGGTGAAGTGGATTTTCAGGAGTTTATCCTTCTGGTTGCTGCGCTCACCGTCGCCTGCAATGACTTCTTTGTGGACCAAGTGAAGAACAGCAAGAAGCAGTGAAAGTTTAAAATCCCCCTGAAGCACTGGTGTGATTTCAATCAATGTATCATAATTCAGGGCCTTAAAAATTTGTTCCAGTAGATCCCAGCAGCTGTTATCTGACAGTCTTCATGTTAATAAATCAATTAAAAAAAAAAAAAAATGTTTTTTGGGTTTTTTTTGTTTTTTTTTTTTTTATAATATTTAAAAAAAAAAAAAAAATCATACAACGGCTTATCACGCTGTTTTTATCCAAGGTGAAGCGGCCAAAACGGCAGAATCAAGTGGAAGCTAAATAACCACACATCACAGATGTCTACAAGTGGCTCAGTATCTTGTATGTTTGACCTCCAGTCATATATATTTTATTTATTTGTTTTATGGGTTCATGACAAAATGCGTCTTTTTATCTTGTATGATGCTTGTAATTTAGTGTAACCGTTTACAAAATGTGTGCATTTTCAATATTGTGAGCTGACTTGTTCAGGAAGCCAAACAGCTGATTTGTAGAAATTATTACAGATGTGACAGACTTTGCTCACCTAAGTGCAGGGTAAGCACTTCTGATAACGCCGTTTTATTTAGAGAGAGGTTATCCAAACTTGAGGGACGGGCGTTCTGGGTTATTTAGGAACATCTGTAGCGAGGTATATGAGGGCAAAGCAAGTTTCTGCATAGAACAATTCAACAAGGTGATTTAAAGTGCTTTACAGAAACATCATACAGTAGAAATAAAAAGCACATTTCAAACAAAACCAAGTTTAAGAGGCAAATACTTTAACTCAGATGTATAAAACACACCTTTTTTAAGCTTGAAATGTTTCAAACTATTTAGTGTGTTTTTAAGTTGATCTTTTGAACCATGTCATGACATGGGTGATGATTCAAAAGTAAAAGTCTATTTATAGTAAAAATGCATTAAATGTATAACAAAATCATATTAAATTAAATTGCCCTCACATTTATATACCACTTTCACAAAAATTTACAAAAAAAAATATTTAGAACACAATGTGTGAGAAAGCAAAAAATATGTAAAAAGCATGAATAGCGTCTTTAGACCCAGACAACAAAAAAAAGAATAAGTCACTGACCAGGAGATGGAGACAAAGACTACATGATGATAATCTGAAAACGAGGATGCGAGTAGTATTAACTAGTTTATGCCCCAACAGTTTCTTCTTATTCTATTAAACGCCTTTGTCTTAGTTTTCTAAATATATATGTTGAGCTCAGTATAAACTTTGATCCAGTTTATTTTGAAGCACATGTCATTCATATAGGATTTATATCTCACCAGACCCGTCACGGACTGATTTCATCCTCTGCCTGCAGTTCACATCCATCCTCACGCCTCCTTTTATATGTAAAGATATATAAGCAATGCAAATTCACACAGGACTAATTTAACCCTCATCTGTTACTACCTCTGGAGGAGGTACAGCTGCAAAATGAAATTTTTCATTCCAATTTGCGGGCCACCAACAGTGCACAGGGGGGTGGAACAAGATGTTTTAGCGGCAGAAGATACTGCCGGTGTAAATGGGCCAAATGATAAAAAGTACTAATATTAGTATATGAATGATTTATTTCTTGTGTAACAATTCCAAGTACATGTTCCTGCACCAAAGCTGTGCAACAATCTGCTTACACAATGACCAATATCATCAGGTATAAACCAGCCCAACGTCAACAACTCTCAGCTCTAGTGCATCATCTGCTGGCAGAAATGGCACATGGTGCTGTGTAAGCTGAAGGAACAGATGTAGCTGGATATCAAAACTAACTAACTTCAGAAAAAAAGCAGCACTGCAATTTGTTAAACTGTGTGAAGTTAACCAAGTTACACGTTAGCAGAGCTTATTGTGAATGTAGTTTTGTGTTACATGACACATCTGCAGAGGGATTCATGCTGCCTTCTTGCAAAAAAATGATGGAGTAACACTTTACATGACACCTTAGTCTTGCAACACAATCAAAAGAAGAATCAACAACCTGTCAGATGACTCTGGACTTACCTCTGTACTGAACACACATTATGTGTGCATAGCCATCTCCAACATTAACGTTGTACCTTGCAGCAGAGGGCAAATGCAACTCAAATCAAATCAAATTTTATTGTGGTTTAAGCAATTGTTTTATTGTGTATTTTTATGTGTGTCACTTTTGCATACTTTTGCATACCGGCATATTGCATGGTCTCCTCAGTCTAAACTAGCACCTTAACCAGCCACCGTCAACTCAGTCTACAACTGAATCTTACGGTTGTAACCGACGCAGTATTGAAAGCAGATCACATGGTATTACCCTTCACAAATAAGACTGAACAATAAGTTTGGTTATTTAACCATTTATAATATTATGTCATCGTACAGTATTTGGCTATCAACAAAATGCTGCAAAATGCAGGACAGGTCAGATAAAAGCACTGGGGGCACATGGGGGCACATGGGGGCACATGGGGGCACATGGGGGACCCATCTGAGATGGCAGCTGCGCCGAAACGTTGGCTCCAATAGGCAGCGTCAGTCTGAGGTGTCTACACATACACACACACACACACACACACACACACACACACACACACACACACACATGTATATATATATATATATTTGGAGCTGCTCCTTCCTCTTCATCATGACTGTGCACTAGTGCAAAAAGCAGGTCCATGAAGACCTGGATGACAGAGTCTGGTGTGGATGAACTTGGTCTGCACAGAGTCCAGACCTGAACCCGATGCAACGTCTTTGGGATGAATTAGAGCGGAGGCTGAGAGCCAGAACTGGTTTTTCCAGTCTTGTTAAAGCAAATTCCTTGACCTTGGATTGATTTGTGCTGCACTCCATACTGATGTCTTCTCCTCTTTTGTCGGCGTTAGCTATACACATAAAGTTTTTATTTTGTTTCCACAAACAGGAAATATATTTTTAGGCTAATTTCCTGTTTGTGTGACATATTAAATCAGATGGACATCATGAAAAGTAACGTGCCATTTTATCAGCAGTGAGAGTCAGTCAGAAACTCAATATCCTGGCTTCATGTTTGCAGGAACACGCCGGGGAAGGTGTTTGCATATGCATGTATAAATGTGTATTTTCTGACCTCACAGTGTTATAAAGTCAGATTTATGGATTTGTATATGTGCTTACCAACTGTGGCCCGCTGGCTGACATTGTAAACGCAGGAGCAGACATATAGGTACTAAACTGTAAAAATCAAGTTTGCATGTGTGGCGTACATGTTTAGATTTCCTCCACTTACATACTATCAGCTATACAAAAAAACCTGTTAAAACAGTTTAGCTTTTTCACGATAAAAACAAAACAACAGAACATCTTCCTAAAGGGTGCCACTATATTGTTGACAAAAATTAGCCACAAAAACATCACTATTCTTCTACAGTAAAGGTTTATTTTACACACTTGCAGTTTCCCGGCCTGCTTCCTTTAAAGGATCCTATAACAGACATATCATTTTGTAAAAACACAAAGAGCTAAATTGACGGACTTCGGCAGTAGCAATTACCAAGCAAACTGAAGAATATAAACCCTTTAGCTGCCCACTAGGAGAACACGTCTGAACAGGCGTAATCATGTACAAATACACACACAAACACAGACACATCATCATCATCATCAGTACACATCTGGACTCATGACAGTGTACAAATGTGTACTTTTAAAACTCCTTACGTATTCATGTAGGCTCCACAGACAAGAGGCGGTTGAAAAACAGGAGGTCTCGCCATGTGTTTTTGTTCTCGCTTTTGAAATAAAAGTGCACCACCAGAAAATCTGAGGGTACACAGCGGTTAGTTACAGCCATGATCGAGCGTAACAATGTTGTAACTGCTTGTTAACGTTGGCACAGGAACTGTGAAATGTGTGGTTTCTTGCCATAAATACATAATGGTTGGCAATAGAGGCGTTCTCACAAGCAAGTCACCCTGTGAATATGAAGGATGTTTTTTATTTTAACATAAACAAAATAAATTCACTTTAAAAAAAACAACCTTAGATCCAGATGCTGTCTTTGAAAAGGGTTATAATTGTAAACATGAGCACTCCGATTCCATTCAAGGTTTTATCTAAGCATATCCACAGTTCTCACTGCCAAAGTACGAAATAGTGCAAAGTACAAAACATAAATGAATCATTCAGGAAATTAAAATCTTTTGTTTCTGCAATTTGTCTAAGATATGTTGTGATTTGAGTGATATGAGTTGTCTGCCTTCACCTGTCTGTGTGGATGTCTGTTGGATACTTGCCGACATCCCGACCTGCAGTCCTCATCCCCTTGGATCCCCGTCTATCCATATATCACCCATATTCACAGAAGTCTAATTGGACTACTGATGATAGTTACTATTGTATCCTGTCTTGTACCTTTGACGGTGTCTCTATGTCTCTATCCTCTCTTATTTCTTGTTCTACCCGGCTGGTCTTCAGCAGGAGGGTCCCCCCTCATGATCCAGGTCCTGATCCAGGTTTCTTCCCTCTTAAAGGGGAGTTTTTACCTGCCACTGTTTATGTAATAATTGCTCGGGGGTCATGTTCTGGTCTCTGGAAAGATCCTGGAGACAACTTGTGTTGTAATAGACGCTATACAAATAAAATTGAATTGAATTGAATTGATTTATTATATATAGACCAAAATAACTGACTACTATTGTAATTTCTGATGGAAATGCTTGGGGTAAAAGCAATCCAAAATTCACTCCGTACGTACTAAAAGGTTATTTTGTTTGTCTCAATAATGGCTCCTGATAGTGAGGTGAATAATGATGGGTACTTTCTAAATGACAGAACTTTGATTCCATCTTTAACCATCCGTCTACTTTCCGTACCTATTTATTCCAATGCCGGGTCATGGACTGTGGGAGGAAGGCGGAGCACGGAGCCAGAGCGCGGGGCCGGAGTGCGGGGCCGGAGCGCGGAGCCGGAGCGTGGAGCCGGCGCCTGCCGGTCCATCACAGGGCCACATACAAGGGCAGACAACCGTGCACGCTCACATCACATTCACACCTATGGGCAATTTAGAATGGTCAATTAACCCACCCTGCAAGTTTTTGATCAGTGGGAGGAAGCCGGAATACCCGGAGTAAACCCACGCAAGCACGGGGAGAACATACAAACTCCACACAGAAAGACCCACCGGGCCGGGAATCGAACCAGGAACCTTCTTGCTGTGAGGCAACAGTGCTGACCACTGAGCCCATAAGAAATGATTTTGTTGCTAATACTGCATTAATGCGAAAAGTCCATTAAATTCTCAAAAATAATGCAAAAACCAAATGAGAGTTAAAAGGAAGACCGGGTGCATCTTAAAAAAATGAACTGAAGTTTGAAATGAAGTTTCTTAATTGGAAAACAACATTGTAAAGTATCAACTTCTCTCATCTGGTAATTTAGTTATGTACAAATATCTTTTTATGTGCACATCCATCTGTTTGCTTACACGTTTGCATTAAGCTCATGCAGAAGGGCAGACTGTGTGCTGATCACAGACCCAGTTACCCATTAACCGGCAGATAAGGTCACTTTTGTATTACCTTACTTCCTTTGTATAAAGTAAAACCTTCTGGTTTTAATGCTTCAAACTTCGGACCCTCTGGTCCATCAACCAGAAGCAGCTCTGTGAGCTCATACATAACCAAAGTTCCCACATGCCAAAGATTTGTGAAAGACGTTGCAAAACAACCCCTTTAGCACTTGAGACATTGACTTGGAACCGAAAATTTAAACACATCAATGCTGTGCGAAAAAGAGATCCCCCCCCCCCCGTCAGAATGAGTAAATGCCCTGATAAAAAATCCTTGTCATGAAGCAATGAACAACGCTGTACATGGATCATTGTCCATTAAGCAAAGACAGAAAATGTGAAACCTGTTTCGGCTCCTCTTTATCAGAAGATAGCTTAACTTTCCTCCTTGGAGTGAAAGCGTTATCAGGCCATCCCGGCAGTTTGCATATTTTCTCCCGTGAAAGATGGACTTGGACAAGCAGCGATAGGACTCAGGTCAATGTTTACCTCTCACCTTTCTTATCGAGGTGGAAGTTTGCCCTCCACCCAGACACAAAGCCCCCTCGCCTCTCCGCTCAGCGTCCCACTTTTCTCTTTATGAACATTCAGTGGTTGAGCAACAGTCTGATTACGACACAAGTGAGAGCCATGAGAGCTGAAAACCCAGCATGCTGATGGCATTATACTTAATGTGCAGCAGGTGGAGAGCAGACAAAAATGACTGTGCATGAGTTCATCATGAACTTGAAGGCTGAGTATTGTGGTGGAGGCTCTTGAACTTTGTTGAAGAGGTGAACCCTAATCCGAAATGTAACCAAGAGTGCCTTTATTCTTCTTATCTTTCATTTTTGTCCCTCCTGGTAACTCTTCCATCATTTTCATTCTTTTAAAAGCAGGCATGGCTGCTTAATCAAGAAAATCCACATTAACAACTGTAAGCACAGCGTTCACGCTTCAGTGGTTGTTCAGGGTACACTGAGAGAATGTGAGATATAGTATATCAGCAGCTTAGGGAACACAATAAGGAGACTGTGACACGTTGAAGCTCCAAATTAAATGTAGGTCATGAACATCTCAAAATAACGGTAATTGTTACAACCTGGTCCTTGGACAGATTGTAAAGCTGAGAGTTTACTCTTTATTGAGAGCAGACAACCTTTGTGACCCTGTCAGATATCACTATACAGCTGAGAGGGACTGTAATTAAGAAAAATGATCTTTTTCATTACACATCTCCTTAACAGGATATATCCTGATGAGCATCCTTCTGGTTCTTCTGGTTCTGGTTCATGGATGTAAAGGGGTGTGTGTGTGTGTGTGTGTGTGTGTGTGTGTGTGTGTGTGTGTGTGTGTGTGTGTGTGTGTGTGTGTGTTTATGTGAGTGCGTGTGTGTGTGTGTGTGTGTGTGTGTGTGTTTATGTGTGTGTGTGTGTGTGTGTGTGTGTGAGAGAGTGTGAGTGTGTGTGTTTGTGTGTGTGTGTGTGTGTGTGTCTGTGTGTGTTTGTGTGTGTGTGAGTGTGTGTGTGTCTGTGTGTGTGTGTGAGTGTGTGTGTGTGTCTGCGTGTGTGTCACGATTCGACAAGTTATTCATGATACCAGACTAAAGAAAAAACTCAATCAAACCACTTCTCATGGCAGAACATAAAATGTGCAAAAAAAGGCAAATCACCGTAATTCTACAGGAAAACTCCCCGCACAAGGGTCAGAGTGAGGAATTCCAGCAAATGTTGACGGCGCCATGCCTGGATCTGTTGCAAACTTATTGGGTGGTTCATTTTAAGAATATCCTTTTTTTTGTCCCCCTGACCCCAACAAAGCAGTTTTTAATGCCTAAACACTACCAATTTTCAGTTTCGAAAATCAAAAAGGATCTACTGTCCTTTTTACATGACTGACCTGTGTTGTTGTTTTTTTTATGGACGTAGCACATGACTCTGTGTACGTACGCATGCATATGTTTATGATGAACGCCAGCTCTGCCCCATGCAGCAGTCAAGATAAAGGCACGTCGTCTGACAGCAGACACAGAGTCTGCTGGCAGAGTGAACACAGACATAAATTATGCTGAGTAATGGCTTATAAAACCGTCACATGAAGCAAAGACAATGCACGCAGCACTGTCCAACCAGATGATAATAATGAGTAAACACAGAGGTACAGAGGAGGGTTGTGTTAAAAGTGTGTCATGTGTGTCTAGAGGCTCCACATGCTTGGGCGTACAGTCAAAGTGAGAGTCTAAAGTGGTCATCAGATTGCCATTTCTAGTCATTTTTGTCTTATCTGGGAATCTTCTGCATTGACTTCACATCCAGCATGTGTCCAGTTTGCGGATTTAGTGAAGAAAAGCAATATAGTTTTCTTGAAGAAGAGAAGTTGTTGTCTTAAGTGTTTTCTGATTGGATGAAAGTTAGAAGGTTCTTAAGTGTCTCCCGAGTGGTCGAATATCTGTACACATTAGCGGCACATCCGCTGTTGCTGGTCAGGAACAGCTCCAAGAGATGGCTTACATTATCGCCAATGACAAGCTGAGAAAATCGGCCTGAAATGTTTGAGCCAGAATTTAGAGTATGAAAGTCGTGGAAGATTACACACTGACGTCTCCATTGGGGGACATCTGTACAAGCAGTCCACATTCCAGCTAAACCTGGAAAATGTTTGCTGCACCCTCCCAACCTAAAACACATTTCTTCCAAGACATTATGGATACAGAACTAAAGATTGTTGCAAAGCAGCAGCTGATAACTCCTTCTTGTGAGCAGAGACGAAGACTTTCACCGGCATCGCTGCACTGGCTGAGTCACTATTGTCCAGGAGCTGGGCTGGTCACATGAGGCAAACCTGGAAGCAGTCAATCTCCTGCACTGCCCCTGTAGTCTATCGTAATAAATCTGAGCAATCAAGGTAGTCCCCAAAAATGAAGTCTTACTACTAGACTACTGTAGACTTTGTGAGACTTAAAAAATATTATTTTGCATAGAAATACAAGAACACCTTGCGCAGTTTGTTTTTGAGCTCACGCCACTAGTCAAAATTTGGAAACATTTTCCATTTTGTGTCTAAATGTTTTACTGGTAGTGTACATTAAGGGTTAAATCGTTAAGATGATCCCAACATGCTATGTCAACTTAGTGGCTTTGTGGCATGTGGAGAATTGTCCATTTTCAGACTGCCAGGAGGTTTATGTGCTTTACATAAAGTCCAAACATAAACAAAGGAATTGTTGTGAAAAGAATACAAAAATGTTGACAGCATACATGTGAACAAATTTGTTGACAGCCTTCAATTAAAAAAGGTAAAACGGTGACTGAGATACCTGATTCCAAAAAAGTTGGGACACTGTGGAAAATGTGAACTGAATGCAATGATTTGCAATTCTCATTAATCCATATTTTGTTTCCAATAGAGCATAACCATCATATCAGATGTTGAAGCTGAGACGTTTTGACATTTCATGTAAAATATTAGTGCCTGGGGACAAATGGACAACCCAAGCAACTGGTCTCCTCCCGTCACACATGTTTAAAGACAGTTGTGGATGCCACACAAGGGTCAACATCTGTCAGTTCCAACCTTTTTTGAGATGTGTTTATAGTTTATATGAAGCTTTCAATGCTCTTGGGACTGCAGGTGCAACGTTACTCAGGTTCACGGTCCTCACGGCTGTAGCCAATCTCCAAGAACATTACCACAGGAGAAATAGATAGGAATAGATGACAAATATAGCTAAAACCAACCAAAATCAGCTTAGAACAAAACCGAAGTGTCTGAAGTGTCGTTCTGTCGGCTCTGATCTAAATCCTTTAGAACATTGGTGGAAAGAGCCGAAACATGAAGTTTGGAGAAGAAACCCTTTAGTTTGTTCATAACAAGTGGGCCAAAATACCTGTCTACAGGTGCAGGAGTCTCACTGAGAGTGACAGAAATCATTTCATAGCATCAGAAAACTGTGTACAAAAACATTACATTTAAGGTACCAACTAATTTGTTACGGATTCTGTGAAACACAATTCAAAAGCAAAATGAGTGAGTTAAATCAAGAAATATTGGGATAATAAGGACAAAGGCTGAAGGATATCTGCTCCCCCAGACTGCATTGCATCATCAATCTGTAGTTGAGACAACCATATGGGCAACTCAGATGGCTCATAGGCATCTGGGAGTGAGCACCACACTATAGAATCATACTGTGGTTAGGTGAATAAGTATTCTAGATCGTTGTGGAGGAAAACTGACCACTGTCTGTGATCCTGGCAAAAATTAAAACAACCATTCTGACCTCCATCAATCCCCTAAACCAGGTTAGGTGATGGTGTGGGGTTATTTAAGTACCCTTGGCAAATGCCATTCGTCTACTGCTCTGTACTGCAGCATTTATCCTCCAACGTACATTGATAATTTTGTCTCCACATCCGAGTGTATGACACACACACAAACACACACACACACACACACACACACACACACACACACACACACACACAAACACACACACAACACACACACACACACACATGCACACACACACAAACACACAAACACACACGCACACAAACACACACACACACACACACACACAAACACACACACACACACACACACACACACAAACACACACACACACACACACACACAAACACACACACACACAAACACACACACACACAAACACACACACACACACACACACAAATCCAGTGTTACTTTGTACCTTTGACCGAGTGAGTCCTAACAGTGGAATTGTTTCCTCCAGGGATGTTCATGATTTACACATTATTTGTGTAAATCATTATTCTAACAGTGAGCAACCTTTCACAGCGCATTTAAGTCCGAAACATTAAAAAACAGCTGAAGAGTTGAAAATACATCAGTCTGAGATTGAAGAGGTGCACCAGTGGAGCATCACTTGTTCTGTCATCATTGTGACCGGTCAGTGCAGCTCTCATTCAGGGCAAAGTGAGGACACTAATACCCCTGAGGGAGAAGTTATTTGTGTGTGTGTGTGTGTGTGTGTGTGTGCAACAGAGATGGGTTTTTTTAGGGGGGAGTGGTGGTTGCTTGAAGACTGATGGTGGCTGTCAACCCTCTCCGGCACTCGCAACCCCTGCCCTAGTCCTAAGTCGGTTCTACCCCTCAGACGCTTTCTGTGAATATGTGTGTATTATCAGGAATAGAGGGCATCCTAATGATGATCTCTGACCCCAAGAAATGGGATCCGGGCAAAGGAAGTTGAGAGGAGAGGTGAAGAGGGGATATGGAGGGTAAGTGGACGCCAGGCGCCACATTATGCCTCCTGTCAATCAAACGGACACCCACAGCTGCTCCACTCATAAGCAACAAGGATCATCTACTGAAAGTGACCATTTAACAGACAAAGGCCCACAACATCTGCAAGGAGCCAAAAGGTCAAAGGTCTGTGATCAGTTCATTAAAAGATTCAATTGATTTGAAATTATATATATATATATATATATATATATATATATATATATATATATATATATATATATATTTCAAATCATTTTTTCATAAGGGAATTGGCTAGATTATGTTTACATGTTCATTATAATTAAGCCTTTAAAAAGGAGCTTAATTCTTAAGGAGTATGGCCCAAATAGTGTAATGCATAAACTCCATTGCACTTTGAATTATG